>JAUDZF010000339.1:12500-15000 GCA_030407055.1 Armillaria mellea | reverse complement strand
GCCTTTTCTGGAAATCGCATACCGTAGCTTTGCTTCATTACCTTTGCTTAGAAAGTGAACGGAGCGCAACGTTAGCTAGCTTACAATTCAGCTTACCTTTTTGTTAGGTCCGTTCCTTAGCTTATTGTTATGGGTGCTTACCTTTTGTTACGTTGGTTGGCTTTTTGTTTTCTGAGACTAAGTTAAAACGACAGTCGCGTTTTAGTGGACAGGGAGCTTCACGCCTCATGCAATTTCGGGTATTTTTCGGGGATAGTGTGGGGTATACCTCTTATAAGAAAGAACCTTGGGCCTCACCTTGGACCCAATGGTTTCGGTTAGCATTCTATACTAATGATTGAATGCTTAACGAGTTAGACTCGTTAGTGAGCTGTATAACCGGCAGCTCAAAGCCTTGAAAGCACCTATCTATAGCTTCAAGGTAAGCAAGGACGGGACGGCGAGGTCCTGAGGTGGGCTCTGCATTCCTTGGAATGCTGGTCCCCTTGGTATCTCCCTTTCCTTACCCTTTTGAGGGTAAGAGAGAGGGGGATACTGGGGGGCTAGTATTAAAAGGAATGCAGAGAACACTTGAGGGCCGGGCTAAAGAGAAGGGGAGGGTCGGCCGCTCCCCCTTCAAAAATCCCATGGCCCAAGGCTTGGGCCCGGTAGGGCCCTTTTTAGAAAAATTTTCGTGTTTTTAGGTAGAAAAAATTCAAACTGTGCATTGTTTCATTCCAAGGTCCGAAATTCTAAGTCTAAGCAGTCAATCTAAGGTCAGACAAGGTAACCAAACAAAACTTGGGCCTTGGTACTTGTATTAGCCTTATAGAAAGGGTAAAAAGTCGAAATCTTCGGGTGTAATCTTCAATTTTATAGAGAACTAAGCTAACAATTACTTACAGGCAAGTCATTCCATAGTCTAATACCTTATACCCGTAGTCTACAAGTGTTTTTAATGTACTAGGATCCTATTAGCCTTATAGAAAGGGTAAAAAGTCGAAAGTTTCGGTGTAATCTTCAATTTTATAGAGAACTAAGGTAACATTTACTTACAGGCAAGTCATTCCATAGTCTAATAGCTCATACCCGTCGTCTACAAGTGTTTTTAATGTACTAGGATCCTTAGATACTTAATAGAAACCTGTTTACATGACTAAAAACCGAAATCTTCGAATTTCTCAACAACCAACAGGGCTACCACCCTCAAATAAGTCATCCCCATAGTCTACTAAGTCATATCTGTAAGCTACAAGTGTTTTTAGAACGATGGGATCAATATTGAATACCCATAATGATATACTCCTCCTCCCCCAAAAATGAAAAACACTCAAATCCGACTCAGGAACCACCTAAACCAGTTTAAAATGACATTTGAGCAAGTTGACTAATGACCCCCTCCTACCCCCCCCCTACCTACACCATCCTAATAGCCTTCAAATGACCAAAAATGCGGTTTAAAACATGTAAAAACAGGTCAGAAAGTCCCCCATCCCATCCTACAGCACTAGAAAGCATCCCCAGTAAGCCCCAGGCTTAGTCCCCCTTACATTTCCTTACCAAAATGCGCCCACAGTAAGCCCCCCCTTATATTTCCTTACAAAAATGCGTCCAAAGTAATCCCCCACCTTACCCAGCCTTAGATTTCCTTACCAAAATGCACCCACAGTAAGCCCCCCCTTATATTTCCTTACAAAAATGCGTCCACAGTATACCCCCCCTTACCTTTCCTTACAAAAATGCCCCCCCAGTAAGCCCCAGCCTTGTCCCCCCTTATATTTCCTTACAAAAATGCGTCCACAGTATACCCCCCCTTACCTTTCCTTACAAAAATGCATCCTCAGTAAGGACGATAGTTAGCCTCCCTTACCTTTCCTTACAAAAAGTGCGTCCAAGTAAGCCCCCCTTACATTTGCTTAGCTTTGGCCGAGTTCAGCGCTCAAATTCTAAGTTAAAACGAAAGTCGCGTTTTAGTGGACAGGCGGCTTCACGCCTCATGCAATTTCGGGTATTTTTCGGTGTTAGTGTGGGGTACCCCCCTTATATGGGAGAACAGTGAAAGGGTCAAGCAAGCAAACTATTGTTAGGTTGCTAGGCTTGATCTGAGTAGCTTAGTATCTCAATAGTAATCTGTTCAAGGGTTGAACGGGTCAAGCAAAGGACTGTTACAGGTACTAAGCTTGGACCTAGTAGGCTTGTAAACTGGTTGCTATGGGGAAAGGTGGCACGGTTCGAGTTCGGCGAGCTGTTGTAGGAAGGATGCTACGCTTGGTACTGAGTACCCTAGTATCTCGATAGGTTGATGGGTGGTACAAGGGTTGAAAGGGTTGAGAACGTATGCTCAATCCAAGTAAGCTTGTACGGCTTGTTACTATTGGGGGAACGGTTAAAGGGACGAGTTAGCAAACTAACTGCTACGGTAAGCTTGGCTTTGGTCTATGTAGCTTAGTACTCATTGGTGTGAGGGTCAAGTAAGGTGAATCGTTGTAGGAAGGATGCTACGCTTGGTGCTGGGTAACCT
>JAUDZF010000339.1:0-2500 GCA_030407055.1 Armillaria mellea | reverse complement strand
CTTACCCTTTTGAGGGTAAGAGAGAGGGGGATACTGGGGGGCTAGTATTAAAAGGAATGCAGAGAACACTTGAGGGCCGGGCTAAAGAGAAGGGGAGGGTCGGCCGCTCCCCCTTCAAAAATCCCATGGCCCAAGGCTTGGGCCCGGTAGGGCCCTTTTTAGAAAAATTTTCGTGTTTTTAGGTAGAAATAAATTCAAACTGTGCATTGTTTCATTCCAAGGTCCGAAATTCTAAGTCTAAGCAGTCAATCTAAGGTCAGACAAGGTAACCAAACAAAACTTGGGCCTTGGTACTTGTATTAGCCTTATAGAAAGGGTAAAAAGTCGAAATCTTCGGTGTAATCTTCAATTTTATAGAGAACTAAGCTAACAATTACTTACAGGCAAGTCATTCCATAGTCTAATACCTTATACCCGTAGTCTACAAGTGTTTTTAATGTACTAGGATCCTATTAGCCTTATAGAAAGGGTAAAAAGTCGAAATTTTCGGTGTAATCTTCAATTTTATAGAGAACTAAGGTAACATTTACTTACAGGCAAGTCATTCCATAGTCTAATAGCTCATACCCGTCGTCTACAAGTGTTTTTAATGTACTAGGATCCTTAGATACTTAATAGAAACCTGTTTACATGACTAAAAACCGAAATCTTCGAATTTCTCAACAACCAACAGGGCTACCACCCTCAAATAAGTCATCCCCATAGTCTACTAAGTCATATCTGTAAGCTACAAGTGTTTTTAGAACGATGGGATCAATATTGAATACCCATAATGATATACTCCTCCTCCCCCAAAAATGAAAAACACTCAAATCCGACTCAGGAACCACCTAAACCAGTTTAAAATGACATTTGAGCAAGTTGACTAATGACCCCCTCCTACCCCCCCCCTACCTACACCATCCTAATAGCCTTCAAATGACCAAAAATGCGGTTTAAAACATGTAAAAACAGGTCAGAAAGTCCCCCATCCCATCCTACAGCACTAGAAAGCATCCCCAGTAAGCCCCAGGCTTAGTCCCCCTTACATTTCCTTACCAAAATGCGCCCACAGTAAGCCCCCCCTTATATTTCCTTACAAAAATGCGTCCAAAGTAATCCCCCACCTTACCCAGCCTTAGATTTCCTTACCAAAATGCACCCACAGTAAGCCCCCCCTTATATTTCCTTACAAAAATGCGTCCACAGTATACCCCCCCTTACCTTTCCTTACAAAAATGCCCCCCCAGTAAGCCCCAGCCTTGTCCCCCCTTATATTTCCTTACAAAAATGCGTCCACAGTATACCCCCCCTTACCTTTCCTTACAAAAATGCATCCTCAGTAAGGACGATAGTTAGCCTCCCTTACCTTTCCTTACAAAAAGTGCGTCCAAGTAAGCCCCCCTTACATTTGCTTAGCTTTGGCCGAGTTCAGCGCTCAAATTCTAAGTTAAAACGAAAGTCGCGTTTTAGTGGACAGGCGGCTTCACGCCTCATGCAATTTCGGGTATTTTTCGGTGTTAGTGTGGGGTACCCCCCTTATATGGGAGAACAGTGAAAGGGTCAAGCAAGCAAACTATTGTTAGGTTGCTAGGCTTGATCTGAGTAGCTTAGTATCTCAATAGTAATCTGTTCAAGGGTTGAACGGGTCAAGCAAAGGACTGTTACAGGTACTAAGCTTGGACCTAGTAGGCTTGTAAACTGGTTGCTATGGGGAAAGGTGGCACGGTTCGAGTTCGGCGAGCTGTTGTAGGAAGGATGCTACGCTTGGTACTGAGTACCCTAGTATCTCGATAGGTTGATGGGTGGTACAAGGGTTGAAAGGGTTGAGAACGTATGCTCAATCCAAGTAAGCTTGTACGGCTTGTTACTATTGGGGGAACGGTTAAAGGGACGAGTTAGCAAACTAACTGCTACGGTAAGCTTGGCTTTGGTCTATGTAGCTTAGTACTCATTGGTGTGAGGGTCAAGTAAGGTGAATCGTTGTAGGAAGGATGCTACGCTTGGTGCTGGGTAACCTGGTATCTCGATGGGCTAATAGGTGGAACGGCTGAATGGTTTTGAGAGTGTATGCTCAATCCAAGTAAGCTTGTGTCGCTTGTTACTTATTGGGTGAACGGTTAAAGGGTATTGAGCTAGCAAACTAACTGCTACGATAAGCTGAGCTTGGTGACTTGCATTTTTGTATGGGCGAACGCGAAAGGGTCAAGCATGTAAAAGTGTTATGATCTCGGTAGCTTAGTAGGTCGTACACTAAGGGAACGTTGAGCTTCCTTTAGGTTGGGTGAACGTCGCTCAATGGGATTCTACGGTTTCGTAGTCTAAGCTGTTGATGTCGGTCTAGTACCTCAATTGCGTTGGGATAGTTGGTTACTTTTGGACCAAGCTATAGATGCGCTTGCCTGTCAAGATGTACTAGCTTGGGATGGAGGTTAGCCTGGCTATTGAAGCGTTTCGACGCTGAGCCATAGAAAGTCGAATACTATGATTTGTATAGTATTCGCACTGAACGAAGGTTGTG
>JAUDZF010000338.1:0-24067 GCA_030407055.1 Armillaria mellea | reverse complement strand
GAAGAGTACTCTTGCCAGGCCGTATATCTCGATGATGACGTTGCGGACCGCTCACACAACGGCTTTTCTAATTCCATTCTGTGGCCCTTATTCCATTACCACCCCGGCGAGATGAATTTTGAAGAGGACAACTGGCTGGCGTACCGGCAGGCGAATCTGCAGTTCGCAGAGGCCGTCAGGATGCAGCTCACTCCGGGGTCGATGGTGTGGGTGCAGGATTACCATCTCATGCTGCTGCCCATGCTCCTACGCGGTCTAATCAACGGCGAAAGTCATTACACTCAGAAGGAGCTTTCCAAGATCACTGAAGGCATTGAAGGCGATGATATCCCGGATGTTCCAGCAACAAAGTCAGAAGCTGTTCCAGGAATCAAAATCGGTTTCTTTCTGCATACACCATTCCCAAGCAGCGAGATATACAGGTGGGTTTCAGTCTCTCGTTCGTTCCGCTCGCTCATGTCTTTTAGAATTCTTCCAGTCCGACGCGAAATCCTTCTTGGAATTCTTTACTGCGACCTCATCGGCTTCCACACCTACGACTACGCTCGGCACTTTCTCTCGTCATGCACTCGTATCCTTGGTCTTCCCACTATGCCCAACGGGGTCGAGTTCGAAGGCCGACTAGCCCATGTTGGCACGTTTCCCATCGGTATCGAGCCCGCATCCTTCATAGATGTGAGTAATTTGCCTGACCACACAGCTTACTGTCTAATGACTACCCCAGAATCTCAAGAAAGAATCTGTCAGATCCCGAATCGGTCAACTGGAACAGCGGTTTGGCGGTGTCAAAGTTATTGTGGGCGTCGATCGGCTCGACTATATCAAAGGCGTACCCCAAAAACTCCACGGCTTGGAGTTGTTTTTGTCACAGCACCCAGAATGGATTGGCAAAGTGGTTCTCGTTCAGCTAGCAGTTCCATCAAGGCAGGATGTGGAGGAATATCAGAATCTACGGTCGACGGTCAACGAGCTCGTTGGAAGGATTAATGGTCGCTTTGGGACTGTCGAGTTCATGCCGATACATTTCATGCACAAGAGTTTGCCGTTCGACGAGCTATGCGCGCTGTATGCGGTCAGTGACGTGTGCTTGGTATCGAGCACAAGGGACGGGATGAATCTGGTCCGTATACCCTTGGTTTTTCTCGAGGCAGTTCCCTCATAGCATTTCGCAGGTGTCATATGAGTACATTGCTTGTCAACAGCAAGACAGGAGTCATGATCCTTTCGGAGTTTGCTGGTGCTGCGCAAAGTCTCAACGGGTCAATCGTTATCAACCCGTGGGATTCGCAACAGGTCGCCGACGCGATTCATGAGGCTGTTACAATGGATGCCGGTGTTCGGGCGGAAAACCATCGCAAGCTCTTCAAGTATGTAAACAAGTACAGTGCATCGTTTTGGGGAAGTAGCTTTATCAAGGAGATGGGTAGGATCAAGTTTGAAGACGACGCAGAGACGGTTCAGAAGATTGAGGATGGGGTCATTAGGGACGGGTTAATTACACCGAACGGGAACGGAGCTTAAGGGTCTACAGGTAATTCAGATACGAGATACAAACACGCCATTATTCTTATCGAACTTGATACGTACGTAGAGGCGGGTATTGAATAATAATATTCATATACTTGTAAAATTTCAGTCATGCTCAGGTAAATCGCGATCGTGACGCTGTTACACAAGATTGGCGCTGGTATGGAACCTTCTAGCAGGGGTATCCAATATGAAGGGACGGTTGTTGGAAACAGATGCCTCACCCCAGGTTTCATGGTACTATGGTCCCTCTCAATATGCGATGGCTTATATTTCAATCAGATAAAAAGGTTGAGGAATAAGGAAATGTATATCCCTTTCCCAAATCATCTGACAAGTCTGGTTCTATCGATTTGAGGTATTAGATATCCAATGGAGAGGAGAATCCCAAGTGCTGTAAAGTTATTAATAAATGCTGTTAAGCTTCGCACTCAAATCTGAGCCTGACACACTGGCTACCAGGAATAAACCTCACACGGGACACCAGATACTACGGAGCATGACTGTGCATGAGATACTCGGTAATGAAATTCTAGTTATATTAGTACTTTGACTTACCAAGAAAATTTGATGAAAGTACTAGAAGTACTTACTTGCCTTCAGGCACGTGTGCAATTACTTACTTACAGTGATGCTCAGCGATCGCTCAAGGTACCGACATGTTTATAAAGATCCCTTGATGCTCAGCTTGACGAAAATCTCATAACAGCTGACAGCTCTTCGAGTGCTGTAACTCGGAGTTAGCCTGTTACAAGTTGCGGCCGCCGATCATGACTGATCACTGCAGAGTGACGTCATACTAGAATTCAAGAACGAACCATGGCATGAGTCACACGAGTGTTCATAGATAACAAGCCATTTGAAGAGGGGACGATGTTACCAGCATCGGACTCGGACTCGGACTCGGTTTCCTCCTCATTGTTCGGGCGGCCTTGAACGGCGATTTCTTGATTTTGCACTTATTTTGATAACATGGAATGGAACGCGTGGAGTACGCCTGGAGATGGTTATTATTGTCTCTTATAGGGAACGTGTTGGTCGCGTAAGAAAACTGAGGAGGTTAGGCGTCGCAGGACGGCTTTTAAAGACTGCTGATTGACCTGCAAATGATACCTTTTGAGGTAGAACTTTTGGTGCAGACACCAAAGTTACGTATAAAAAAGCGACGCGGTAAGTATTAAATATCAACGCCGTACCCGCGTGGTTTATATGCGTGTCAGGCTCGACGCACCGAGCTTCGCTCCAGTCGGAACGTGCTGTTTTTTTTTCGCCCGCAGTTTGATGCAAAGGGGGATGTTCGCGAATTTAAATGATGCCCGCTGCTGCTATAATGACTTCCCCGGCCTACGCCAACTGAACAGACATGATCGGGTTAGAGGGTAATACACCTTGATTCACTTAAAGTTCGTAGGCTACTGATGAGAATGCTCCTGTATATTTCGTGTTGCCGACGTAGCGAACAAACCCAGACGATGTGGCGGTTAGTGGCGGCTGGGCCATACTAGAACCAGGCCAACTTAGCAGTCAATGCCTGAATTCACGTGTTCCACACAGCCTTGACGGTTGAAAGTTGGCGAGATGAGACCAAAGTAGATACAATCATGGTTTAAATATAGATAACCAAGGAAGACAAGTATGAGATAGAAATAAGGCTATGTGTGCTTGGAAGGCTAGAAATTTCGAGGAGAACCGGTGTGCCTGTGGGACAAGAAATTTAGAACTGACTTGGGTCGCTTGGCGGGATCGGGGCAAGAATGCTATGCACTTGGGAGCAATCGGTCGATTGACAAGGTGTCGGCTTACTGCGACGGTCACACGGGCAAAGAATTTAAAGACAGAGAATACATCGTGTTTCGCGGGCAGTGCAGTCCTGATGGATCGGGGGGGTTCTGGGATTGGGCTCGTCTAAGAATAATGCAAAAGGTCCGACGTTCATAGCATAATCCGCTCTGTGAACCCGGAGAAAAAGACACTAGCCGTCGTGTGTAGGTGGTCAACATTCCACAGGGTACTTACCGATGTTCAGGTTCAGGCAACGCGGCAGTGACAATGCACTGACGAGATGGGAGTCGCAAGGCTCCGACAGCTCCGACAAGGCGTCACTATGACTGCGAGAAACAGCAAAGGCAGCGCCAGTCAGATGAGTACGTAGCGGCAGATACAGCTGTCTTCGTGAAGAGGGGTTGTCTCCAAATGCAGAGATACTTCTAAGCCACAAAAAAACCGCAGTGATCACTGCAAAAAAAAAACTTTTGATGATCCGGATGCCGCTCCGCAAGGCTTGGCCGCCGACAAAAATCTGAAAATTCGAAGAGAGAGCGCGCCATTAGACAGCCAGTTCCCTCCTAGATATACCATCAGCATTACGAGGCGCGAAATGTGATAGACGCCGTCTTAACCACTTGGGCGCTTAAGATGTTGAAGGTTGAAAACCCAGTTCCCAAAAGGGGAGTTGCCGGAAGAATCTCAGGCAATCGGCGTGAGGCAGTGCGCCAAGGTTTCCAGAATAAAGGTTTTGTAGACGACCTCCACAGCACACCACGACATCCTCCCCGTCCCTTCGCATCCTCCCACAACGCATGAGTACTGTCATTTTCTGCTCTTACAGTCGAACAACACACCATGGAGCCCCGTAATCAACCAACAAGTCCTGCAATCATCATTGAGGATGCTACTTCTGCAGGCGATGGTGCTAGTAGCAACGAGGCCACACCCCTTACACCGAACGATGGTGGCAATGGTGGCCTACTATCTCCACTGCATATACCTAGGCAAACGCGTAATTCCGTCGAGATTCACTCTCCAGGGACGCCTTCAGATGTGTCCGATGCTTCGTCTGTACCACCATCACCCACGCTCTCCAGCTCTTCCGGTCCTTACCCGACAACTCTCGCTTTACGGGAAAATCAGCCTGAAGTTCGTTTCAATGCCAACCTTCTTTCGCCTGATTCGCCTATACACAATCGGAAGGCCAGTGTAGGAACTCTGACTAGTTCAAATGATGGCACATTCGTAGAAGAGCACCGTAGTGAAAAGTCTGGTTCCGGTTCCGATTCGCATAGCTATACGCAGTACGACGCGTCGCATTCACCCTCTCGTGAAAGGTCTGAAAGCGCACCGCCTGAGAAGGAGGTTGAGGCGCTGAAGGAGGAGGAAGCAGATCAGCTAAAGGAGAAAGGGAAGAAAAAGAAGAAATCAAAAAAAGACGATGAGAAGGAGGAAGAGGTAACAGGGCATCGAGCAGAACTCGAGCAGGACGCCAATTCTGACCCCACGCCGTTCCGTTTCAAGCCCTACGAGCTCGCCCACATGCTCGACCCCAAGAACCTGAATACTCTGGAGGGTATGGGTGGAACATCTGGTCTACTGCGTGGTCTAGGCTCTGATAACGTCCTCGGGCTCGGCTCTGGCCCAGGGCATGGTGATGGTCGACCAGGCGCTGGAGAAGGTGCTTCACAGCGACATGATCCTGAAAAGGAGGTGCCTGCTATCATGCTCACAGAGCCTGGGGGAGACGTTCATTCCACCCATGCATCCGATATTTACAACGAAGCTGCGTCCGCGACGTCGCTGGATGAGCGTCGGCGCGTATATGGGCCCAATGTATTACCCGAACGCCGTAGCAAGTCCTTATTACAGCTCATGTGGACAGCTCTCAAGGACAAAGTTCTGGTATGTTCCGCTTTTCTGGCATGGTCATCATTTAATGCTTCTTAATGAAGATATTACTATCTATTGCTGCTGTTGTCTCTCTTGCTCTTGGGTTTTTTCAAGATTTCGGTGTCGCTCGTGATGAAAGCGACGGTCCACCGGTGGATTGGGTGGAAGGCGTTGCTATTATGGTCGCAATCACGATTGTCGTAAGCAAAATGTCATCGTATCGTTCTCGCACAGCTTTTCTGACATCGTGGGACAAAAGGTGGTTGTTGGCTCTTTGAATGACTGGCAGAAGGAACGCCAATTCAAAACTTTGAATGAACGAAAGGAGGAACGTGGTGTTAAGGTCATTCGTGACGGCGTTGAGAAAGTCATCGATATCAAAGTTTGTAGTCAGCAGATGAATTTGCTGTGTCGCCTAACGTTGTTTTTAGGAGGTTGTAGTCGGCGATATCGCATTACTAGAGCCAGGCGAGATTGTTCCATGCGATGGCGTGTTCCTGGGAGGACACAATGTCAGGTGCGACGAGTCTGGTGCAACGGGAGAATCAGACGCGATCAAAAAGGCGACCTTTGAAGAATGCATGTCTATGCTCCAGAAACGACGGGAAGAGGCCGGCAACACAGCAGATCTGGCGCACACAGATTGTTTCATCGTTAGCGGTTCCAAGGTATTGGAAGGTGTCGGGAAGTATGTTGTTGTTGCTGTTGGAACTAAAAGTTTCAATGGAAGAATTATGATGGGTACGTACGTTTATAGCATCAGTATTCGGGCTAGCCTCATCGCCGGCTTGTTTAGCGTTGCGAGGCGGTGGGGAGAATACGCCTCTTCAGCTCAAGCTAAACTATCTGGCCGAGCTCATTGCCAAACTTGGCAGTTTGGCAGGGCTGATACTATTCACTGCTTTAATGATTCGGTTTTTCGTGCAGTTAGGTACTAACAATCCTGTCCGGTTTGTACAATCCCCTTTTTTACGTTTATATCTGAACTAAACCCTCGGGTAGTACGGCCAACGAAAAAGGGATTGCCTTCGTGAATATCCTGATCATCTCAGTCACGTTGATTGTCGTTGCTGTCCCAGAAGGTTTGCCTTGAATGACTGCCGAATATTTCACCGCCTAATGATCCGTTTGTTACAGGTCTGCCGCTAGCTGTTACTCTCGCACTGGCTTTTGCGACAAAACGAATGACTTACGAAAACCTATTGGTACGGGTACTGGGATCTTGCGAGACCATGGCAAACGCATCAGTCGTTTGCACCGACAAGACCGGTACTCTCACACAAAACGTGATGACTGTTGTTGCTGGGTCTGTCGGCGTCCACGCAAAGTTTGTTCGTCAGCTAGAGGAGAACCAAACACGCACGAACGTCGGCGAGGAAGAGCCCGGCTACCGCAAGCACCCTAATGATTTTTCCATTGATCAGTCGCAGCTCAATGGTGTTATGACCTCCGCATTACGTTCCCTTTTTAACGAAGCCATCGCAGTAAACTCTACTGCGTTTCAGGATGTTGATGCAGAATCAGGAGAGACAATTTTCGTTGGCAGCAAAACGGAGACAGCTCTCCTCAAATTTGCACAGGAGTTAGGATGGGCAGATTTCAAGAAGACACGAGACAGCTCGGACATCGTCCAGATGATTCCTTTTTCTAGCGAGCGCAAGGCGATGGGAGTAGTTGTCAAACTGGGAGAGAAGAAGTGGCGCTTCTATGTTAAAGGCGCAAGCGAGATTTTGTCGAGGAAGTGTACCCACAACGTCGTCGTGCAGAAGCCTGGGAGTGCCAGTCCCCAGCGGGACGACGTTGAGGTTGCACAGATTGACGACCACTCTGCCGATAACATTGCTCGCACCATCATTTTCTACGCCAACCAGACTCTGCGGACGATCGCCTTGTGCTATAGGGATTTTGACGTTTGGCCGCCCACGGACGCTGTTCATGATGAGCAGAACGAAGTAAGTTGGCTTCATCTGTACGATGATATATGTGGCTAACGTCGTAATTCATAGGTCGAATATGCCTCCCTTGCACATGATCTGACCCTGATCGGTATCACTGGTATTGAAGATCCACTCCGTGACAGTGTTCGCGATGCCGTTGCAAAGTGCCACAAAGCTGGCGTCACCGTCAAGATGTGCACGGGAGACAACGTTCTTACGGCTCGCTCGATTGCGTCACAATGTGGGATCTATACAAGTGGTGGTATAATCATGGAAGGCCCTATTTTCCGAAAGCTCGAACGCATCGATATGCTTGAGATTGTTCCTCGACTTCAAGTATTGGCGCGTTCTTCGCCGGAGGACAAGAAACTTCTCGTTGAAACCCTCAAGTCTTTGGGTGAAATTGTCGGCGTCACCGGTGATGGTACAAATGATGGTCCTGCACTGAAGACTGCACATGTCGGATTCTCCATGGGCATCGCGGGGACGGAAGTTGCGAAAGAGGCATCGGACATTATTCTCATGGACGACAATTTTTCGTCGATTGTGAAGGCTATCATCTGGGGACGATGTGTTAATGACGCTGTCCGGAAATTCTTGCAGTTCCAGATATCTACCAACATTACGGCCGTCGTCATCACGTTTGTGACGGCAGTTGCATCCACTGAGGAGGAGCCTGTCCTTACGGCTGTTCAGCTGCTTTGGATCAATATCATTATGGACACATTCGCTGCACTAGCACTTGCTACAGATCCCGCGACAGAAAAGCTGCTTGATCGTAAGCCAGACAAGAAGACGGCGCCGCTGTTTTCTGCGGACATGTACAAAATGATCTTGTTCCAATCGATTTATCAAATCATCATCTCGCTAGTCTTCCACTTCCTTGGTCTTCGAATTCTTGGACTAGAATCAAGCTCTCACAATGACACAGTTGTGCAGACTTTGGTATTCAACGCATTCGTGTTCGCGCAAATCTTCAACTCGGTCAACTGTCGACGATTAGACAGGAAACTCAATATATTTGAGGGGATCACGAAGAACTACTATTTCATGAGCATCACACTTATTGGTACGTCGGCCTGGGTTTGGAGGGGTAGTTCTAACGTCTTTTTGAACAGAGGTTGGTGTACAGGTACTTATTGTCTTTGTTGGAGGTGCTGCGTTCCAGGTCACGCGTATTGGCGGTCGGGAATGGGGTATCTCTCTGGCTTTGGGCGTCGTTTCGATACCATTAGGTGTAGCCGTCCGGCTGATGCCCACCATACCCTTTGAGAAGGTCTTCAAGAAATTGGGACTCCTTGGACGAAGCGAAGTTCTTCCGACAAAGAATGCTGACACGGAAGGATGGACTGGCGCAATCACCGTCGTTAGAGACAATCTCGGAACGTTTGCAAATCTGAGGGGTGGTCGCGTTCGTTCGTCATCGTTTGTGGTCAAGAGCCGCCGGGCGACTTTGTCCGATGACCAAGGACCTATGAGACTGTTAGTATTCTCGTCAATCTTTGTAAATGCATGTTCTTGACTGCGTTTGGTTTTCAGATCATCACTCCTCACAATGGCCCCAACTATGATGGCAGGAGCTGTAGCTGCTGGTCACAGTTACATCAAGTCCGGTAATCTGTCAGATCCTGCTCACAATGATCCGTCTGTGTCATCCGCTGCGCTATGGGAGGGAAAACTTCAATTACATCCAGATACCCCGAAGAACGATCCCGCATACAGAAAATTTGGTGGTGAGCAGAATATTGTGTGACTCCGTTTGCCTATTCCTTCTGTCCCGACACATCTACCCCTCGAATCAATTTTACATGTAGCATACACATCCATCAGCCATTAGAATATTATACACGATCATATTAATGCCCTGTTGCGACCAAGTCCGGAAGCGTAGTACGTGATCGACAGTGACTCCAAATCGAGTCAAAATGCCCACGGCTTAGCTAAGACGGGCGACTCTTCTTTCCAGGTAACCACCATCACCAACACTTTTTTGCCTGTGCTTTCACTCCATCACGAACGCATCGGCCAGCTTAAGACACTAAAGACTGCAACATGCCCAAGGTATGTTCCTCCATCTTTACATCGGCTTCCAATCGACTCAAGATCCGGGATTTAGAATAAGGGAAAGGTGTGGATTGCTCGTTTCGTCGAGCGCTTGTTTTTATTCATCGACGCATTTCAGGGAGGCAAAAATCGCCGCAGAGGAAAGAATGAAAACGATGACGACAAGCGTGAGCTTGTTTTCCGGGAGGACGGGCAAGAATACGCCCAAGTGACGAAGATGCTGGGGAATGGACGGCTGGAGGCTCAGTGCTTTGATGGAGAGAAGCGGCTAGCCCATATCCGAGGGAAAATGAGGAAAAAGGTGCGTATATTCATCTCGTGCCCTCTTTGCCTGTTCGTTGATTCCGCGCAGGTATGGATCAACCAAGGAGACATCGTCCTTCTTTCGCTTCGGGACTTCCAAGATGACAAAGCCGATGTCATCGTCAAGTATACTGCTGACGAGGCAAGAAATCGTGCGCCTCTTTCCTGTCTTTCGGCATCATCGTCGTTAATATATTTCGCTTGCAGTCAAAGCTTACGGCGAGTTGCCGGAGAATGCGAAAATTAACGAGACAGATACGTTTGGCGAGGAAGATGGAGAATGTACATTCGAATTTGGAGATGAGGGCGAGGTTGACATCGACGATATCTAGGCGTTACATTCATGATGTGTGTGCTTTCTTCTGGCCTTTTTTTTTTGTTCCTGACTTTGGCTCAGTGTACTCTGCATTTCTCCGCCTGTACTTTACTCAATAGAGGATATTCACGACCAAAGCTACTAGACGGGTCATCGTACAGTGTACGCCTGATGCTGATGCATGCTTCCCTAACTCTCCAGCAATCAATGGCATGGAACTGCCTGTTGCCCAATGCTCGTTATTGAATCCCCATGCAGTCACCCTTCATCCTGTTCGTGCGGGCTACGCATGCAGTTGTGGTCATATAGATTTGGCATAAGTACCCGAGCTGATATGAGGGCTGAGCGCGTCCTAGATCAGCCTTTTTTTCAAGATGAAGGGCAACGAAGTCCTCGGTATATTTATTTGGCGATTGCTGTCCCTTTTGATCCTCAGTAGTTGGTGTGAGATACGGCGAAGCCGCCGTCGATTATCAGTGTACCAAATAGCTCGAAGGCAGCAAATGTTTGCGACTCCTTTGCCCGGCTCTAAAACCAAACTATACGAATTGTTCCGTATTCTCCATCTAACTGTAAGGAACGCACAGAAGGCATTGCCTCGAACTCTGAGAGTGAGAGTAGTCCGGCGTACATATTTGTTTATCATGACTACAGAATCTTCCAAGAGCTATTGTAGTGTCAAGTTGTAGCCCTCGATTGTGGTGTCGTCTAGGCCGCCTACACAGCTCCTCCATTTGGAGAGCAAGCAGGAATGCTATGTGAACTTTCGAGGGCTCACGATCCACCATCATCTCATTGCCATTGTCGACAATTAATGTTCGGCGCGCAATATCACGCTTGGCAAATCTCTGGCTTCCGCCCTCAAGCTAATTCCTTTGCATACCAGTAACTCAGTCATACCCACTCTTCCCAGGAATCGCTCCCGCTGCAGCCCCACCTCTCCCAAAAAACTTTTTCAAATCACCCGCCAACTCCTCTGGCTTCTCATGTGCCGCAAAGTGACCTCCACGGGCATGCTCAGATACGAACTTGAGGTTCCCTATTGCTTGGGTCCACCTACCAGAACACCAGTCAACCAAACATAAGCAGCATGAGGATGTACTAACGTCTTGGGCGTCCGCCGGATTTCTTTAGCGAAATACGAAGCGCCCATGGGGATAGTCGACGGTTTGATGTTCGGCGTGGGGAGCGAGCCTGATGTTGGTGCGACAGCGATGTCTTCCTGCCTTGTCTCGTAGTAGATTCGCAGAGAGGCTGCAGGGCCTGCGCGGGAGAACACGTATACAGAGACCCACGTCAATACTACGATGCCGTTGAGTGGAACTTGACCTCAAATTTGACAGAGGAAATACTTGCCTTCATCGTCTCCCCAAGGGTATTTGTCCGTCCAGTTGAGCAGTTTCTCGTATATCCATGCCAGAAGCTTGTGAGCTCGATTAGCAGCGACATAGTACCCCATCCTGAAGGCTACTCACGCCGACGGGAGAATCAGCCAGGGAATACCCGATGGTCTGGGGCTGGGTCGCTTGCTCGTGGAAGTACCCACGACCTGTAGCATCGAATACCTTGGAGCGTTCCAGCCCTGCTTTCTCAGCTGCGGTCAAGGGCAGAAGGTGGTCCTTGAGCCAGAGTAAAGGACGTGTTATGGGGGGCTTTGCTCCACTGATTGAAGTGGTCAGGACTTTATCATATCAAAAAAGAGAGTGGATACATACAGTGGAAAGTTGGTATGCCACGCCTTCGCGTGGGTCCCGCCATATTTAACTGCTATGGTACGTGTGATCTGGTTACAGGTTAGTGTTAGTATTGGTACAGCGAAGTCCATCACTAACGCGTGCTCCCCAGTCTCCCCCTTGCGTGACTAAAGGATAGCATCAGACCTGAAACCCATTGAAATACGACAGACACGGTTACCGTAGGCATCGTAGCCAAGAGCGAGCATAAGCTTATGTCCGACCTGAAAGCGGGATCAGAATCGTCTTCGAGTTATAGTAGAGCTTCGATCCTACCTCTGCGTATTGAGCGCTTGCAAATCCTTGCTTGGTAGGTGCCTGCGAGAACCCATACCCAGGCAGGCTAAGGGCGACAACATGAAAGCTCGGGTGTTCAGGATTTGAGGGATCAGTCAGAAGCGGGAGGAGCTTCTGCACTTCGATAAAACTACCTGGCCCTATGGAACGTTGGAAAACGATCCCGGTCGACAAAGCATGGCAGAACTCACATCCGTGAACAAACAACAAGGGTATAGCACCCCCCACCTTGCTGGTCTGATGCACGAAATGAATATTGAGCGTCCCGAATCCGTCAACGGGTATGTCGAGCGTGAACTGGGGCAGCTGGGCGTTCAGAGCGGCCTCATGTACTCGCCAGTCGTAGCCCTCTTTCCACCGCGCGACAAGGCGCCGGATATCACCAAGCGGCGCGCCGTATTTCAAGCCAGAATCCTCGAGCTCGTCGGGAAAGGTGGCCAAGTCGAGTTTTTGACAGAGGAGGTGGAGTTTCTCATCTGGGATCGCAATCTTGAAGGGTTGGGGACTCGGAGACATGGGAGAAAGAAGGGTCAACAATGAAGACGACACGTTATGTTATAAAGAATTCGGAGCAGTCATATGGTCTAATGTTTTGTCAGAAACTTGTGATAGTGCAAATTCTCGATTACTCACCTTGATGAATCATGGCGAACATGTTCGTACTTGCCTCTACTTTTGAGGTCAAAGTAGGAAGACTCGGGACCCGGTCCGGACCTCCTTCCCTCAACCACCATGCCGTCGAAAATCCTCGACTTTGCATCCCTAGAATCCTCTTCCAAATACCGCCAACTCGCCTCTCCACCCGGTTTCTCCAAATCAGTGACCACCGTACGTCCGATTTCCCCCACAGTAAGCTTATTTTGACGACCTCTCAGAGCAAACAAGTTGGGCTGTCCAAGTCGTCCAGCGCCGCGTACGACCAGCTGAAAGAGCGGCGGGCATGGGACATGGCCATCGCACCGGCAAAGTCGCTCCCGATGCAGGCGTTTATGCTGTACATGTCCGGTGGCGGGGTGCAGATATTCAGCATGGGCATCGTCGCCATGCTCCTGTGGACGCCCTTTAAGAATATCGCTGGGATCACCGAAGGTATGGTATGTCTGTCACGGCTACGCATGTCCTCATTTTTCAGCGTTTGTTCAATTCGCGCCATCGACGGCGCGGGCAAGATCGGGGACGACGCTGCCCCTGCAAAAGATAGTGTACGTGTTGTGTAATCTGTTGACGCTGGCGGTGGGGCTGTGGAAGTGCCGGTCGATGGGGTTGCTGCCTACTGGGACGGGAGACTGGCTTGCCTTTGAGACGAGAGGCTTGGTGAGCTCTATTCTGTTACCGTGGGCATTGGGACTAACAGTCTGCTAGGCTCCGGAATTATCATTACTTTAGGTTAGGGTTACTAGTACCAAGATCCTTCATCGCTCTCTCGACCTCGAGTCTCTCCATAACAGCGCGTGTAAGACTCGACTTGCCTTTAGCCCCGCCTGCACCCTGGGGGGCAGTAGAAGCCACGGGAGGCTCGCGACTCCGCAAGTGAGGTGGTACAATAATTGGAATGGAAGGCGGTGGTGGCGGCCACTAGATGCAATGCTCAGCAAATAAACAGGCGACTGAGAAAAGACTTGCGTTTCGTCTTGGCTGATTGAAATGAAGGGCAGCCCACGGCGGGTATTCCTTCTCCAGCCGGATGATGTGTTCCTCGAGAAATTGTATTCTTGCCGGTAGGCTTGCTGGAGGAGAAGGCACTGCTAGACATTGAGACGCGGTCAGATAAGACATGATAGGATACACACCGTAATGTACCGCTAGATGAGTCTCGACGTTTGCGATCCGCTCAGAGAGAGCCGGGCTCCCCGCCTCGTCTGCCTTTTCCTCATCCCTCTTTTTCATTGTTCGGCGCAGCGGGCCGTCCTCGTTTTTAACAATGTCATATTTCATCTGGGTGTCGCGATTCAGTGTTTTGGCATCCGTCCTAGCGCAGGAAGTGTCGGATGGAGGTCGGAGAAACTCTGCGCGATTAGACGCATCGTTGCGGGCACGGTTGCGGGCGAGGTACTGCGAGATGGATTTGGTGAGGGTGGTAGGGGGTGGTAGGTCGGGATACAGTGCTGCCTTGCGGTCATCCAGTGTATCTGGTTCTGCGTCGGGTCGATGCTGCTTGTATGTCAATACAACGAGTAAACTCGATAGGGAGGCCAACCTTGATATTCTCAATAAGCCTCTCCAGGGCACCAGGCACGGTTTCTCGTTCCCAGGCAGGGTTGAGGACGAGCATGTCGAGTTCGAAGCCGCGAAGAGCCTGGACGAGACCCGTTTCTTTGAAGAATATTTTGAGGGCAGAGTCCCAGTTCTCCATCATCAGTGGCTGTGTCGCTCGACCTTTTCTTTATTGCCATGGCCAAAAAGGCGAAAGACGAGGCGCCGAACGCCAACAGTGTGCCCAACAAGGACATTCTTCAACGTCTCAATTTCCTGTATCAAGCTAGCGTGTATCTCAATGGCGTCGCGTCCCCGTCGCCTCCACGAAGAAAGAGAGTCACCGCCGGCGATCTGTCCCGCAGCTATGTGTCTTCCATGAAGATTGTAGGCCAAAAGACGGTGGTGAAAATGTCCGTCCTCTCAGGATATGTTTTTTGAGTCTAACGGCCAGCAGGGACCCATCCGTCAGGCGAACGATCTGCAAAGGGTGCAATACGATTCTCGTCCCAGGATCCACTGTTGGGATACGAGCGAACAGTGCGCACACATCCATATTTACAGTTCTACATGCTGAGTGACGCCTAGAATCACCGTCGCACGGGCATGTGATGGTGTACACCTGCACTCACTGCAAAACGACGCGTCGAATACCAGCGCCGCATGCAGCACCCGGAAAGAAGGTCCCACTGTTTGCTAGGGACCATGTCGTTTTTTGTGGGCAAGAGCAGGTCGAGACGTCGTCGGGGAATGGAGCGTTCATTGTTTAGATATATACGTAGGTAGGTAGGTAGGTAGGTAGTAGGTGGTCCCGCCACTGTGAACGCTGGGCGTAGATAATACAATCACGTACTTGATTATCTACTGATACCTCCAACCGAACCCTACGTATGTAATTTGATTTACTCTTTCTCCATGAAGATCATCATCGTCGGCGGTGGTATTGGCGGCCTCGCTGCCTACCACGCCCTGCACACCTACCTGCCCTCCGACGTCTCCATCAAAGTCTACGAATCTTACCCCACTCCAGACGCAACAAGCTCCATCCTCGGCGGCGGACTCGGCATCGTCCCCAACGGCCTGCGCGCCCTCCGCGCCATCTCACCAGCGTCGGCCCTCTATCTCAAGACCCGCGGCAACACATGCCCCTACTTTGTACTCCGAAACCACACCGGGAGGACCCTAGGTCTCATGGGCGGTCTGCACGACAGGGTCCTGCTCCCCAGGGCGTCGGTGCACGAGGGCCTGCTGCTCAACGTTCCCGATGGCGTCGTAGAATGGGGGCGGAGAGTCGCAGAGGTGAAGGAGACGGAGGACGCCGCCCACGTCGTCTTTGAGGACGGCGCAGTCGAGACATGCGACCTTGTCATCGGCGCCGACGGGATCAGGAGCGTATGCAGGCAGGCGCTCTTTGGCCCAGGCTCGTACCAGCCTCAATACGAGTACGTCAATTCTCAGTTTTATTGCACTCTCTCACCTTGATGCAGTGGGATGACTGGCATCGGCGGCTTTGCGCCCTTCTCCTCGCTCACCCCCGCCCTCCAAAGCGGCATCAATGCAGACCAGGCAGTCATGACTTTCAGCCGCAACGGATTCTTTGGTTACGCCCTTTCCCTGCCAATAACCGCGCCCATCGACGAGCAGCAGGTCATGTTCTGGTCCACCTTTGCCACCGACACGCCGCCGGCCCTCACAGACGACGTACACGCCCTGCTCGTCGAGAAGCACGGCGCCTGGAAGTCTCCTTATATCCCCCACATCATCGACGCTGCGTCTACCTCGAGCGACTCGCGTTTCTCAAAAGTGCTCGTTCTCCCCCGCTACGAGGTTCCCCATCTCCCACACTGGACGTCCCTCCACCGCACCGCCCTCGCTCCCAGCGCCGGTTCCGCAAGGATCATGCTCGTCGGTGACGCCGCCCACGCTGCCGCCCCCGACTCGGGACAGGGCGCCTCCATGGCACTCGAGGACGTCCAAATGCTCGCCATGCTCCTCCGCCACTATTCCTCCGATCTCCCCAAGGTCGCCAAGGCGTACGAGGATATGAGGATCCCCCGCGTTGGACGGATCCTTAGACTGGGCAGACGGAACAGGGACGGAAAGCGTGAAATTACCTGGTTCAGAGCCGCCGTTAGGGATCTGATACTCTGGATTATGTGTACGCTCTTCTTCCTCCCCTTTTCTTACCCCTTGTCTCATTGTTGCTACAGGCCATCTACCCCTCAGTGTCATGCTCTGGTTGAATCCGACTCATTTATACGATGTCGAGGCCGAGGTAGCCAAATATCTCGCCGCTACGCGATGAATGTAACATTGTTTGTACGATATACACGTGGTCCAGACTGAGTTACCTTTCACGTTGTCATATTCCTGGGCAGACTAGTAGCATCGATGAATATGCGCCTGAGGCCTGGAGTTAGAATCGATCTCTTGAATCATCGACGACAAACATGGATCACGCTTGATGTCGCAGCATGCGTCGGACTCTCCCTTAAGCACCCAGGCCGACGTCAGGATGTAGTACTATGTCGCCGCTAATCGACCTCATAGTATCAACCCATATCTCACCTCGTCCTTTGCTTGATTGATTTGCTCAAGTTCGTACCCGAACACGCTCATGGAGAACAGAAATCAGCAAGAGTAGGATTTTCCTGTTTTCGCTGGGTGGTGAACAAAAAATATACGTCTAAAATAGAGTAGAACCAAGTATCATGAAGTCTACAGCAAGGTTTCCGGTTCTCCCACTCTGATGCGCTTTGCGTGGGGAACATCAATTCCTTCACTTGCTTGCAAAGGTTCGAGATGTACTCGTGGTCGGCGAAAGTGATGGCCGCTGCACAGCCGATCATTAGTTTTTTGTTTGTGTAGCTACTTTGCCAATGTCATTCCGCTTCTTTTTCTGATGCCCAAAGACATGGTGCGACATGAACACGACGAGGCAGCAAAAAACCAGTTCATTGGTGCTATGCTCGCTACACAGAAATTAAACGAAAGTGCCCTTCTCACTGGCATTCCATATGAGACGGCACAAAAAATCTGGCGGAAGTACAGGGAGCGCGGTTCTGTCGAAAATCTACCCCGTAGTGGACGTCCAAAGAAGATTGATGAGCATACCTCACGTCGTCTTGCTCGTGCAGCTGTAAAAAGCCGCCGACTGCCACTCAGAGACCTCAGGAATGAAGTCGGTATTGATGTGAGCGAGAAGGTTATTGCCAAGGCCTTGGATGACCACGGATTGCATCGACGTGTTGCACGGAAACGTCCCTTTCTCTCTGCAAACCAAAAGAAGGTGTGAAAACAATGGGCGAAGGATCACAAGGAGCAGGATTGGAGGAAGGTGGTTTGGTCAGATGAATGTTACATCCATCTTGATGATAAGACGGGTCGGATTTTTGTGACACAGCGTGCTGATGAAGAGTTGGATGAAGACTGCATAGTGCCAACCTTTAAGCAGTCTCCCATGCGCGTGATGGTGTGGGGATGTGTTGCATTGGGGTGGAAGGGGCCATTAGTTGTTCTCGAGTATCCTGGTGGAAAAGGCGGAGGAATGACAGCAGCTCGCTATCAAGAGCAGGTGCTAGAGGGTCAGTTGAAGGTGTTTTGGAAGGATTTGGACAAAGCCCAGCCAGGACTCACCTTCCAGCAAGACGGCGCACCAAGCCATACAGCCAAGACCACCAAATGCTGGCTTGCATGAAATAACATCCCTCTCTTTCCTCATCCACCAAATTCTCCTGATCTTAACCCCATCGAACCAGTCTGGCATGAGCTCAAGAAGCGTCTCCATGCACTCCCAAGGCATCCGACGAGCACCAAGGCACTGCGGGAAGTGGTTTTGCAGGAGTGGGTCTTGATGCCTTTGAAGGATATTGATAAGCATATTGAGACCATGTCGGATCGAGTCAAGGCTGTTCTCAAGGCAAATGGGGGTCACACGCGGTTTTAGAGAATGAATAGTTGGTACATTTGGAACGATGGTGATGGTAGATAGCACAATTAGAATTTTTTGTGATAAGACCCGAGTACCACGCTGTGCCAAATAAGGCACCGGCCATCACTTTCGCCGACCACGAGTATGTGGAGTGTTGGATTAGTAGAGGGAATACTGGGAGAAGCTGGAAGCTCGCTGCTCGATGATCGGCTGCGCTTGCCACTGGAAGGTGTGGTCTGGTTAGCTGGGTGGCTTTGGCGAGTGGGGGTGGCCTCGCCCAAGGTGGTCGAGGTGGCAGGTGTAGAGGGTGATCCTTTGCATTGTACAACGATTGGAGAGATGACCGTGGGATTAACGATTTCAAGCCCATCTGAAACGTTGATATCTGGAGAGGCTCCTTGAGCTGAATTCCCATCGTCCTGTACCACCCTTGGTACTATAACAGCGTCATCCGTCCAGGGTACAAAGAGCTCATCATTGAGAGTCGGGCCGACAAACAGATCAATGGGGAGCGAACGACTGAAGGACGGATTGTCGATGATGAAGGGCTTTGTGTCCCAGTCACCCCATCCAGGTACGGTATTTGGCAAGGATTCAAATTCCGCATAGGAATCTTGAGTGACAGCCATTGGCGGTAAGAAGGAAATATCCTCGGTGTTGAAGGAGGTATTTGTTAACTGGTCCAATTTGAGAGCTGTCCCGGAGGTTGTCTGTAATTGTGCCAAGATCTCTGAAATCTTTTCCGCATTTGGCCGTCGACTCGACATAGTCGAGAGGCAGGCTATTACAAGTTCCCATAGTCCATCATCCAGGAAAATGTTTGAAGCTGGTCTCGGTGGAAGACTTTGTTTTGTCAGGACCTCATATATGACACCAGCGTCATTCTTGATATTACTAAACGGTAGTTCACCAGTAAAGATCTAGTAAGCAGAATGTCATAAGAGTGGGGTGACGATGCATCATGGGATGCTGGGCCTACCTCGACAACAGTGCATCCATATGCATAGACATCTCTGGCGGTGAAGTATGTTTGGTTAAATAGTGTTGAGTCCATATACTCGGGAGCTAGCCAGCGGATGCATCCGCTGTCCCTCCAAGAAGAGCTATTAAGAGCCCGCGATTCCACGAAAAGGGAAAGGCCAAAATCAGCCAGACAGCAAGACAGATCATCCATTACAAGAATATTCGCCTGATACGCAAGTTCATGTCATGATCAGAGATGTTGTAAAGAAGATGAAGCAACGCACCCCGCGGATGTCGGCGTGTACTATAGGTGGATCATGATTGTGCAAATATTTCATCCCTTCGACAACCTGGACTAGCTAAGAAATGTCCACTAAGTCAGCTCTGACGAAATATCACACAATGTCTGGCCTACCGACTTGAGGCGATCCTGATCAGGATGGGCTTCGAGGTACGACATAATATTTCCATTGATCATCCAGAGGGATATTAGGCAATAACTGGGAGCGAAAAGTTCTTCGCTGACTCCTAAGAAGGGAAGGATGTTAGGATGACGGAGTTGCCTCCATACAAGAGTTTCCTGACAAAAGTCCTGCAACAGGTCAAGATGTAGTTTCACCAGTACTACGTCCATGACTCACTCGGAGAAGTTTTTCCCGAGCCTTTTCGGGGATGAATAGCCGAAGAACCTTCAAGCAGACTTGAGCATCCTGAAGACGTCCTTTCCAAATGTCCTGCGAGAGATCGTTCGTGAGACCAGGATCACTAACTGATAGCAAAGTGGATGCTCACCGCAAAGCCACCTCCGCAGATGGGATTTGTTCCCTCTTTAACAACATTTCGAGAAGAAAAGGATGATGGTACAATGTTCCGGGCCTTGCTCAAGGCTAGAAGACATTTCAAGCAGGTTGTACGATATCCATCAGGGCAGGATGTATCGTCCAGCTCCTAACATTTTATTAAGTGTATTCTTTGCTATTGAGAGCTCAACAGTAACACGCACCTGTTGCAATACATTCATAAGCATGATTTCCGCCGATGGAGAGTTTGATATCAAGTGCACTGTCGTCCAAGGGCAACGATCATGGCGAAATATACCCCGAATCTGAGCTCGTACGACGGATTCTTCATTGAGTTTGATTTGGTTCCAGCCATGGAAACTCGGGTGCGTCAGAACGGTGTCTTTCTTGAGTGTAGTCTTCTCGTCGTTGGGTTTCATGGACATAGTATGTGCAATGTGAGGGGCAGGTGTGCACCTGTAAGGTGCTGTACCGTACATCACTTACATAACGATGGGAAAAGCATCGCCTGTTTCAAAGCACCAGAACAAAGAGTGCCGGATAATTCCACGGTACAACATCATCGATTCATCTCTCATACTTTTACGAGGATTGTGTATGAGGCTGTTCCATGACACTGATTGCAGTAGGTATGCGTGCTTTAGCATCAGGCGTACATTGGAGGATAGCCTGTCTGGTAGCTTTAGTCGTGAATATCTTCTATTGCAGGGAGAATACACTGAACCAAAGTCAGGTACGAAAAAAAGGCCAGAAGAAAGCATGCACATGATGAATGCGACATCTAGATATGTTGATGTCGACCCCACCCTCATCGACATCGCCAAGCTCGAATATACACTCTCCATCTCTCTCCTCAAAACGATCCGTCTCGTTGATTTTCTCGTTCTCTGGCAAGTCGTCGTACACTTTGATTGAAGGCAAAAACACACCCATGACAAGCGTGCTAGAAGACAGATGAAAGACGGAGGATTTCTTGCCTCGTCAGCCGTATACTTGACAATTACATCGGCTTCGTCGTCTTGGAAGTCCCGGAGCAAAAGAAAGATGATGTCTCTTTGGTTGATCCACACCTGCACGCTATCAACGAACCATCAAAGACGCCACGAAATGAAGATACGCACTTTTTTTCTCATTTTCCCTCAGATATGGGCAAGCCGCTCGTGATGGGCGACGGCACAGGCAGGAAGATGTTGGTGATGGTAGTTACCTGGCACGCAAATTCTTCGCGTCTCAACTAATAGCCATGTTCGGCGGTCTCTCAGCTGGTCGTCGGGTGCGATGGCTGCAAGCCATCGGTATAGGCATAACGCGAGAGCAAGTAGATGTATTGTGGCCAGTGATTTAGAGAAACCAGGTGGAGGGACGAGTTGGCGGTATTACCTTGCTTGCAATGCAAGGTCTCTCTGGTTCGACATCTCAGATTACGTTAGCCCAACCCACATGATGGATCCGGACCGCCTATTGCCGGAAGGAACTTTGAGTCATCAAAGGTACGTGGGAACAATCGGATCGTTGTCTCACTTTCTTGCCCTCCACAGCTATATATGTCGTTTTATGACGGCGAATCCGTCGCATTCATATTTGATGTGGTAGAAACGAGAGATATTGTAAAGTTATTGGAGGATCATGATGTGCGCAGCCATTGACAACAGCAATCATTGTTAACGTGCCTTTTTAGATTGATGTTGGGCAATCGATAGTGAACAAGCGAGAATATTTATATTATTTCATTGGAAATTGTAA
Source organism: Armillaria mellea (assembly GCA_030407055.1). Taxonomy (NCBI): domain Eukaryota; kingdom Fungi; phylum Basidiomycota; class Agaricomycetes; order Agaricales; family Physalacriaceae; genus Armillaria; species Armillaria mellea. The sequence goes on along the minus strand of JAUDZF010000338.1, from coordinate 2,600 downwards.
TGTCGTGCAACAAAGCGCTATTCGAAACGACGGTGTCTGGTGATTCCATCAAATACAAGACCTATATGCCAAAATGTCGACGTCCTTGTTATTTATTTTAAGGACGCGTCATCCAGGTATTACCAGCACTTTTACTCTATCACGTCAACTCCACTAATAGCTGTACTAGATGTATTGGTCACGACATATCATTCTCGCCGTGAATTATTGAAAGAATTGAATAACTATGATTTGGAAAACCTCATACAAGATCGACGTTGGGACTCGGACGATTTTTGGTGATAACACGCCTATCGTAGACGTCTTAGGTGGATTACCATTGTGTCACGCTGGATATCGTGCAAGCATTTGTGACAGCGATCAGGAAGGACTAATAACCGAATCCATTACAGCAATGTCTACGGTCTTTGCATGCCGCTGATATTCTACACCATTGAGATTCATCATCAACAAGTCACCCACCATATCGCTCACCTCCCGTCGTCATTCTCGCCATAATAACTCATGCCAACAGAAAATCATGATAGGTTCCACGCCCTGACTTAAAATGTGCATGAATCAAACCGAAAACCAAATTGAGATGTACGAACTTCGTGCATGATAAGCGAATACAGGTCTCCACGACCTGCAAATCTTATATATATCATTTCTCCAAGTTATCAGATGACCCCATGCAATGCAAGACTCCATTCAATGCACTCATCAGTTAGAACGACATGATACAATAACAGAGATGCATACGTCACCACCGGAACATCCGAGTTCACCGCCGGAACATTATAAGTCTTACAGTCATAGCCTTGATATTTCCTGGGAAGAAACGATAACCGCAAAAGCAAGGTATCAAAGTTGTCAACCGACGACCGCTAGTTTAGAAGAGGATTCTACGCGAGTATTTTTGACCACATGTGGTTGAGGTGAGGAGGTCCGGGCCGGGTCCCGAGTCTTCCTACTTTGACCTCAAAAGTAGAGAGTACGAGCATGTTCGCCATGATTCATCAAGGTGAGTAATCGAGAATTTGCACTATCACAAGTTTCTGACAAAACATTAGACCATATGCTGCTCCGAATCCTTTATAACATAATATGCTGTCTTCATTGTTGACCCTTCTTTTCTCCCATGTCTCCGAGTCCCCAACCCTTCAAGATTGCGATCCCAGACGAGAAACTCCACCTCCTCTGTCAAAAACTCGACTTGGCCACCTTCCCTGACGAGCTCGAGGATTCTGGCTTGAAATACGGCGCGCCACTAGCTGATATCCGGCGCCTCGTCGCGCGGTGGAAAGAGGGCTATGACTGGCGAGTACACGAGGCCGCTCTGAACGCCCAGTTGCCCCAGTTCACACTTGATATACCCGTTGAAGGATTCGGGACGCTCAATATTCATTTCGTGCATCAGACCAGCAAGGTGGGGGGTGCTATACCCTTGTTGTTCGTCCATGGGTGTGAGTTCCACGCCGTGTCGACTGAGGTAGTTTGTCTGACAACGCTCCGTAGGGCCAGGTAGTTTTATCGAAGTGCAGAAGCTCCTCCCGCTTCTGACTGATCCCTCAAATCCTGAACACCCGAGCTTTCATGTTGTTGCCCTCAGCCTGCCTGGGTATGGGTTCTCGCAGGCACCTACCAAGCAAGGATTTGCAAGCGCCCAATACGCAGAGGTAGGATCGAAGCTCTACTATAACTCGAAGAAGATTCTGATCCCGATTTCAGGTTGGACATAAGGCTTATGCTCGCTCTTGGGCTACGATGGCCTACGGTAACTGTTTCTTATGCTCGAAGATCAGCTCTAATACTATCATGTAGTCATGCAAGGGGGAGACTGGGGAGCACGCGTGCCACTTCACCTTCATAACCATATCACTCGTACTATCGCTGTCAAATATGGCGGAACCCATGCAAAAGCATGGCATACCAACCTCCCGCTGTATGTATCCACCCCGTTCTTTATGACGATAAAGCCTTGACATCTTGAATAAGAGGAGCAAAACCCCCCGTTTCGCGTCCCTTACTCTGGCTCAAGGACCACCTTCTGCCCTTGACAGCAGTTGAGAAAGCAGGACAGCAACGGAACAAGGAGTCCGATGCTACAGGTCACGGATACTTCCACGAGCACGCTACCCAGCCCCAGACTATCGGGTATTCCCTAGCTGATTCTCCGGTCGGCGTAAGTGGCCCCCAAGGTGGGATCGTATATCACTGTTAACCGATATTAAAAGCTCCTTGCTTGGATATACGAGAAACTGCTAAACTGGACGGACGAATACTCTTGGGGAGACGATGAAGGCAAGCATTTCCTCTGTTGATAAGATGAAGTTCTACTCAACGACATCATAGTATTAACCTGGGTCTCTATATACTTGTTCTCACGTGCAGGGCCTACAGCTTCTTTGCGAATCTACTACGAGACAAGCCAAGAAGACGCCGCCGTCGTGCCCAAAGCAGACTCTCTCCCCACCCCAAACATCAAGCCATCGACTATCCCCATGGATGCTTCATATTTCGCTAAAGAACTCCTGCGGACACCCAAGACGTTAATGCATCCTCGTCATGCTTATGTTTGATTGACTGGTTTTCTCGTAGGCGGACACAAGCGATAGGGA
>JAUDZF010000337.1:0-24073 GCA_030407055.1 Armillaria mellea | reverse complement strand
CACAAAGGATCCTGATCGTTGATCTTGAGAACTTTGGCACCATTCAGCTGTATGCGAAGCGGGATGTGAGATGATTCAAGCAGTAAAGATTGTACCCGAAGTATTACCGATTGAAGACCGCCATCAAGGGTTCCGGCAAGGGCACGCTCCCATACAGGTATTTCATCCGCGAATTGGATGGATGATACGTTATAGGCTTCAAGGGCAATGTGAACCTCGGTTCCATTCAGAAGAACAAGGGGAGTTGGCAGATAGTTGACGAACGCCGCTAAACAGACATGACATTGAGCTCAGGAAATCTGGGAGCGAAGCGACGAACAGTCGTAACAATAGTTGATCCAAACGCAATGTCCATCATGAAGTCTCTTTACAGCGAGAGAGAGGTCAACATGGAGGTCATAGTCGGACGCATACGCCTGCGCACTGATACGCGCAAGATCGGCTAGAACATTCTCGTGCGTATCTAAGTAGGGCTGAGGAGCCTGACCTGAACCTCATAATTCACCGATGTATGAAACGAGAGGGTCTTATTGATGACTTCAATAATCTACGCTGGTATCATTATCTCTGGGAGGCGACAGCAGTTAAAAGAGCTTACATTGGCTTTCTCGGTCTCATTCACAGCAAATGACCTGTAGCACTCGCGAACTTGGGCAGGAGTCACCCATGTTTGTCCACCGATTGCGGCGCAGGGGTCTCCTCCCGCCGAAACAGCTGCGACAAGGGCGAAAGTGGGAAAAAGGAACCTCATGGCAGGACGTGGTGCTCAAGGAGGGATCCTCAGATCATATAAGTACCGGCCTCGAGAGCATTAGGCACAATAGTAGCAGTATGTGAGTATCTAGCAACAGCATGTGCACGAGCGCTTCTAGGATCAATCAATACGTTATCTCGGTCGGAGAACGGCCTGATTGGCTAGAGAAGCAGGCGTGGGCGATGCCAAGTCCGTCTTTGGGGCCTGAGCGCAACTTGAAACGCGTGCAAGCATTCAAGTCCGTGTGCCAACGTGAACTACTACTGCACGGCGGGGAAAAAAATCGTACATTCCTACCATTTTCAGGTTCCAGTAAGGGTGCAAAATAGAAGAGCCTATATGGTGCAAATTTCATACGCATCGCCGTGGAAATAGAAAGTTGGTAGCTGAGAGTGAAAGTCTAAGAAGAAAAAAAGGATAAGTACTAGCTACAAAGCCACGTGCATAACTAGTTGCACCGGATATTATATACCTGGAATTTCTGGACAAAAGTAGCTGTACATCGGTGCAGCTCTGCCGCGTCCCGCCAGTTTCTGAGAACCTGTGGAACCCATAGGACTTTCTACTTGCGATATCCACCGATAGCTTGAAGTATTCCTGAAACTCGTTTTGTCGCTACACCTGCCAGGTAGGAATGGTATCGTATAACTTCGGATTGATGCAACATTCATGAACATTCTGTATTGTGCCATGGATTACATTCATTTCATATGCACTAAACGATTCTCGTGTAGATTATAAAAAAACGAGTGTATGTCAACGAGTGTGATAAATCGCCGATGGTCCTGTAGGCAAGGAATCCATTCCAGGTCAACAGACGCACTCAACAACTTTGAGCTCGGTACGGCCGTCCTCTTTTTGGCTTTTCGCGTCCTCTTCTCGGTCGGGCAGCGCGATATTTATCGTGGCTGACTGACCAAGACGCTGAAGTTGACGTCCACCTGAAGCGATGCTTGAGTCACGATGTCTCTGCATAAAGGGCTGCTTGGCCTGTGAGCTAGTTATTTGTACCATCACGGGTTTTAGTTTCTTCATTTCTCTTTGATTCAATCGTCTGAGGCGTAAATCTCTGTTCTCTTCAAGCACATTCATTCATTTTAACTCATCCACTACAATGTGGTTCAATATAGTAAGCAAACTTGCATTTCGCTCTCCTTCCTATGACGGGGGTGACTTTCTTGCAGTTATACCACTTAGAATGGACGTCTGGACATGTAAGTGCTTGCGTCAATCCCGACTGAGACTATCGTCTTTAACGAGGTAAACTCTCCGGCCTTTGTACCGCCAGTAAACTTACAACTTCGAAAGGACTGGATTTGCACTGGTTCCTTGAATGATTCTAATCGCACATGTTATTACGCGGTTTTACCTGATATCAAGGATTACATCTGGTGCAACTAACTCAGCCTGAGGCCGCTCATTACTCATTGAGACACAAGCAGGATGATCTCTATAGTGCATAGGCGACAGACAGCGGACTCGTAGCATTGCATGGCAACACCTCTCAAATACCAGAGTAAGGCAATAGTTTCCCGGGTCTGACAATTGCTTAGGATTTCTAAACACTGGCAATCTATTGATCTCCACCAATCATTCTGGGGACAATATCGAATTTATAATCACGCACAATACCTTGACACCGCTATATCTATGATGACTCATGTCCACGAAGACATCCAATAGACAAGAACGGCATTTCCAACTCATCTGGACAATGTAACTGTAATGAGGTTCACTGTAAATGTATCGCCGGCGATTTCGTTCATACTCCGTTTGTGACACCTATGGATAACCCCGTATGTCAGTTTTGTGATAGATTATTCAGCCCCTCAGGTTTTATAGGTCTATGCCGTTACCTCTGTCCGTCTTACAATGACCGCCCGTGGACCACGATGTATACTTCATCTGCTTCGATTCATATTACAATGCAACGGCGATCTCTAGCGTATCCAGGACTGTGGCTTGTGTCGGTGTTAAACGTTCAACCTTCAAACAACACTGTATCGACTCTTGCAGACCAGGCTGTGATCGTGACAACGATTGACCTAACTACAACAGATATTACGGTATCTCGGAGACTCGCGACAAAGTTGGCGTCTCGCTCTCTGCGACGAGCTGGAAACAGACCGCTCCTTATTTGATCGGGTGGGTATCTCTTTAGGTGGTTACTAGTTCTACCGAGGACATACTGTCAATTTGGCAAGAAACGCAAACTCCACCACGTATTTGCTAACCGATCAAAGAAGATTCCTTCCCAGTGGTCTTGACGGCGATCAAGACCTTTTGCCTTGTATGTCGAACACAGAACTAATGGCATCCTCAAGGAAAACAGAACATTCAAACCTTCAAGGAATTTGGAATTCAGAGTTGTCTTCCAACTGGGGGTGCGCCACGCCTGCCGTCATAAACGAAATGGTATCAAAGGAATTTGCGAACATCGCTAGGAAATTAACCAAGAGGTATGATTTCTTTTAGGTTTGCGCGAGATTCCTGAAAATAACATCCTCAGGCGAGCAGCTGGCTTGCAGTGCACCTCTACATCCTTGATCCGCTCTGGAACCTGATCAGAGAACTGGAAGAACATGGAGGAATCACTTGCTCGTGAAATATACGACATGTTGCATAACACCGACGTCTGGAGAGACTCCGGGCAAGTCGATATCGGCCTTCTGTGGATTCTAGCCGATACTCCAGCATGTCTTTGGCAACACGTGCACAAACACGGGTTTGGTCTTGATTCCGATCTTTTGAGAGAGGAAAGGCATACCCTCTGATGAAGACAAAGTCAGTTTTGGACTTCCTTATTGTCGCCGGCTTGGAGGACTCCGATTACTTGGCCTCTAATCCTATCATGAGTCCGAGCGTGCAATTGGGAATATTCCTTTGACGTATGGCGAATGTTCTCTATGCCTGCTTGCAGCTGGAATGGGGTACGGGATCTAGGATCTAGCATCGATAATTCATAAGACAGCTTTGCTTGGCAATTCAGCACAAGATGCACTTAACTTCGTGGTACCTCAGGCTTCTTCGCGATCTGTTCAGACACACGGCAGAATTCGCGATATAGCGGGTTTCAGTACGGACTTCTACCGACTTCGCGGGCTCCATCATGGCTGCACACAACGTCGGATCCCGTTCCGCATTGGCTCCGTAGGGCCGCTACAAGAATGAGCTGTTGAATGCGACTCTAAACGGGTTCGCTCTCTCACCCCTGCGTCTGATGACCTTGTTAACATCTCCAGAAGGGTATTTTCTCACATCAATCATATGTGTCCGCTCTTTCCCATTGACTCGAGGTCCAATGAAACAGCTGCCAGTGCGTCTTCAGCCTATTGCTCGGCGCATCAACTCCACTGCTAGAGCGAGAAAAGGCCTAGTATTATCTGAGCAGTTGCTTTCAAGTCAGATTCCTATGCCCGCGGTCTATCAATGGCACTTTTCAGATCGATGGCAACTCCGGTGAGTTTTTGTCTGTCTTCGAAAGATACGCCTGATAAAAACAAGCTAGGGTGTGCGACAGAGCAGAAGAAATGTTCCTGTGAAGTCGCAAGGGGAGGCCCATTTGCTTCCTGCGAATCTTCCGTCCTGGACACAAGGTAGCGTCACCGGATTCAGAGCAAGAAGTGGATTCCTCGTTGGCATATCTTAATCAGGAGGTGCTCTGGAAAATGCGACCTTCGCTAATATGGGACGCTTCGCAAGGAATTCGGTATGCCGGTCCCGCTATCGATATAACCTTCGCGGGTACCGGAAGAACAGGAGTATTCAACTTTGCTAGTTTCCGAAGTACAATCCATAGGGATATTCATGAGGCGTATAAATACAATCTGTTTGACAGCGGTCAGACGTGTGAAGAGAGGGAGACGGAACGGGACGCACGCGACTAATATACAGCTAATGTTACAGGGCGACAGGATCAAGATGTCATCCGTGCCTCCCATGGTAGGCGTGCGACGCCGATCTGATATTCAGTAAACGGGGGCTTATCCGGCGACGGTGGACTAGGCATTGAAATGAGGAGGGATATCTGAAGAGTTGAAGGCACGGATTCGTCTGGTAATGGAGCTTCTTTCTCAACTTCACTATCAGCAGGAGCCCATGTCGGTAGAGAGAGACCATGTATGGCATTGGGGTTCCGCGAAGGTAAACGTATCGGAGCTGAGCGGGGTATATGTTTCGGACAAGGTTTGTTTGACCGTGAAGCAGACAAGGGCTGAGAAAGTTTATTATTTCTTGAAAAATATTGGGCGAGTCACTCACCTGCATCGTAGACCATGAGTAATCGTTGCGATTCACCACCCACGGCTCCCACATTATTGGTTTCTCTCCAATGAGCTGCTGTCGCGACCCAAACAGGCCTGGCATTGCTTGTAGGTCATCCAGGTTGAAGATAATGCCCCTCCGCCGCTGATAACGCCGTCGCGTAGCTATTCCACAGCCAATAAACACGAAGAGAATGGCCACAAATGTTATCAGAAAGCCAAAAAAATAGTTGGCCCCCTTTGACATAGATCCAGAGTCAGTAGAAGTAGGGGACTCCGACGCGCTCGCTGTCGCGGACATGATGCTTGCCGTCGATGTCATTGAAGATTCGGTGTGGCCCAGCGCCATCACGGCCAGAGACAAGTTCCCTCCGGGAGGTCAGTTGATTGATTGAAACTGCAGGACGGTGGTCGGGGTCCGAACGGACCGGGTTTCCGTTATGAGGCCACGCAGCATAAATAAATCGCGGGAATATTATTTTGTACACAAAGGAACGGCCGATAAAAATAAACGCGCAGTTAGGCGCTGCAGTCCCAGGTAAGATTCATTTCGGGCCGGTTCACGTTTAATCGCCGGTTAAGGACACGTTCTGTTCTTTCTCTCTTCATGTCGACCCGGGAAGAATCAGACTTTATTAAACTTGGTTCAGACGTCTATCTTCGGAAAGGCAATACAGAGAGCACCCATGACACAGAGAGTCCAAAGTACGTCTCATTATATCTATCGTACGTATTCATTTGCTCAACATGGTATCAAGCATCATTCTTGTCTGTGGATGGAGTTCGTAACCAAGATACTTAAAGCACCGGGGTGGTTCTGACTTCGACTTAGTGGGGGCACAGCTACGGCACATCCAGAAGTATACCAAAGCCTATGAGCAATTATACCCCGGGGCGACCCAGATATTAATCCAGAACCAGCCGTCCTTCTTCTGGAGTACGGAAAACAGTAGAGTATGACCTGTTTTGGTGGTTTTTTCGCCTTACCCATCTAAGTTCCTATCACAGAGGAAAATGATGGCTCCTGCTGCGGAGATATTGGAAGCTCTCGGAACCATACCCCCACAAAGCCCGTCTTCGATCCTGAATCTCTCAGCTGAGCCGCCACGCATATTGGTTCACTCTTTCTCCAATGGTCTGGTATCTCTTCCTACTCGTATCTACGCTTACTGAGTCTTTACCGCGATTTTGTATAGGTGGCGCCTATTCGTTGATCACTTTAGGGAAGATCATGGCATCCCGTGGCCCATTACCCTCGCTCGAGACATTTCGGCCCCCCTGCGCCATCATCCTGGACTCTAGTCCGGGGGGTAGTGGTCTAAGCAACGCCGTTCATGCCTTCACGACACTCATCAAGAATCCTATCATGAGAACCGCCGCCAAAGTCCTAGTGTGTTTGCTCTACGTGTACGGCTTCTTCGTGGGGCCGTTCATCGGGAGGCGAACAGCTCTTCAGAAGGTCCAAGACGGATTGTATAACCCCCACGTGCTTCCTTGGGTAGATGAGCGCACGCCGCGCCTTTATGTGTATTCAAGGGCTGATGACATGGTTCCCTGGGATCAGGTCCAACAACATGCAGAGAGAACGAGGGGTCTAGGGTGGGATGTTAGGACGGAGGTCTTTGAGGACAGCCCTCATGTTGCCCATGCTAGGGCCTACCCAGAGCGATACTGGCATGCGGTGAAAAGTCTGTGGAATGACGCGTTGGTCGCTGCGCATGTGAAGGGAGCTACAAACTAGGCAGATATCGATCAAACATTTATTACACATGTGGTTGACGCTCTAAGACAGGTAACATGGATATGAGACGTATGGGTACACTAGATTGTAAAGAGGTATAATAGATGCTCGCTAATGAGTAAGCCTTCCTCACATATCATCAAAGGGTTCAATTTTCCGAATGCATCTGGGTTGAGGTTTTTCCCAATCATTCGTGCCCTCTAAGGAACGCGTAGGTGGCTGCGTGGGTCCGCCGGGAGGATTTGGGCCTCTCCCAGGGAAGTTTCCACCGGGGCGCCGGAAGAAAGGCCATGTAGGTAAGTAACAATACTCCTGCAGGAAAAATCATCAGTGGATATAAATTACCGGTCACTCAAATTCGCACCTCGAATCCACAATCAGGCCTGCACTTGACCCACACACTCCAATCTAACCAGGCCATCAGGTCGCTGATTTGAGTCTTCCATTGGGGTAGAAGATCAGACGGTGGCGAATTTTCGAGTTTCGTGGGCGAAGCCGCATCGTCTAATCCAGCCAAAACGCCTTGAGCCCACATTCGAGTCACGACACGACAGATCTCTCTATTCGTCTCGTCTATCGATTCCAAGATCAGGTGTTCCGATCGCGTCAACTTGCTCTTGCCGATGTGCGACGTGTGTGTTGTTGCGCATAACTTGAAGATCGGAGAGGCCCAAGAGTAATCGCCAGAAGAAACCAGCGGCGGAGTGACCGAATGAAGTTGGTATGGCTGTACCATGACTTTCAATTGAGTTTGGACCCGTTTAGCTGCACGTAGGTTGTCTGAATCGGGACTTTCCGTCGAGTTCAGCAGATATTGTACCATCTCTAGTCGATCCGCGAAGCGGTCCACAATAACGTGGACCAGGGTGGTCCAATCAACGCCTGATCCGCCCCCATGCGCAGTCTGCACGGCTTGCTCAAGGCGGACCATGACTGCGGAGATATCGTCATCATTGACCCCTTCAAGGTGATGGAACCAGCGTTCCTGGTTGAACCTGTAGGGCACCAGGCTCGGAACCAAGGAGGTATCGTAAAATGAGACCATCCGTGCAAGATCGAGCTGAATGCGTGTTTCCCCCGGATACCTGTTGTGCCATGATCCAGAATGTATGACTTCACTGAACGCATTAGTGCCAGCAGATGGATCTGTAGATGACGGAGGTGGGGGAAGATCATCTTTAGGATCTTTACTGGGTGGTCCGCCGGGCGGTGGACCACCTGGACCCCTAGGGCCTCCACCGCCTGGACCTCGACCATTCGACTCTAAGTTTAGGAACGAAACGACATCTACGCCCGCTGTAAAATCGCATAGCATGATTTCGCTTCCTCAAACATTAGTATAGACAACGGACAAGGTCGAACGGGCTCACAAGTCCATCTCCATTCTAACATTCCTTGAGTAACGGATAGTAAAGAGAAGGGTATGCACTGTACCTCACGAATCCATCTAAACCAAACTTCTGTCCCCATACACAAAGGTCGGCTAGTCTTCTACTCTCGTTGAATGTCCACTCTGGGACGAGCTTACGCCATGCAACGATATCCTGGGTGTCCATTGGTCCTCCTTGCATCTTTGCAGCGCTACTACCATCGAAATACAGCACATTAAGAGTGCGGGTGCTCATCAGAGTGAGCTGCCAGCATCCAGTCTCCAGAGAGCCACGACAAAATGGATGTGCGTGCTCAGGATCAGTGGCAGTCCATTGAGGAACAGTAGGAAGATTTGAGTCGCTGCGTCCATGATACAGAAGTGTTCCAACGGGTACGATTCCGGGTATCAAATTGTGCCCTGTGTAATATGAGTGACGTGTTGACGGTTGATAAGATGCTCTTACCATTGCGATAACGGGTATTCGGCCAATGCTGCAGGAACGCACTCACAGTGTCGAAGATCAGGTGGCTGGTTGAATTGACGCTGGGCTTCACGTCGAAGTCCCATTTTGTCGCAAACTCATCGACTGGTAGGGGTAGTTCTGCTTCTTTTTGCAAGCCTGCTTTGAGGTGAAACGGAATCTGAGCGGCATATACTGACCCCACAGCGGGGAGGACCAGCAGTATCTGGGCTAGCCAGCGCATGGGAGGAAATGACAGATTGAATGGACAGCGAAGGCTACCGACCGCGCTTTTATATCAACGTTTTGTGACACGCGGATTCCGCAGCTGCGCTGTGCATTTGGAATAAATAGACCTTGCAGGGTTCTTATCAGATATCGGGCGTAATAATAAAAAGCTGCCGAATATGAGTAGTTTCTAGTCACGGCTACTTAATGCTACACCTATAAACATCTACGACGATGTAGGAACTGTGGTCGGAACGGTCGATGGTTGAGAAGCAGTGTTCCAAGTAGCATTTGTAGCATACGAAGTTGTCGCAACGGGTGCCTCAGTGGTTTCGTATAGAGTGGGCCCCGGAACTAGTGTTCCGCCTTGTTAGATTATTAGTTCGCCGGTAACACGAAGCGGGACTCACTAGTATAGGTGTTGAGCTGTGTGTAGATGTTGATGAGGATACCTATGAGTAAATCATGAGCTAGAGTTTCATGCGATTTTTCAAGACACGAACCTGGGTCTTCAGCGTTGTATGCACCAGGCAAACTAACAGTGTCAGGAGTGGCTGTTCCCGAGCCGCTGACCTAGAGGCGAAAGCAGCACGATGAGTATCTGGATACAAACATCGTACTTAGCACCCACATTAATCTGATAACAAGACATATAGAATCTGTCGAGGTACGTCAAAGGTGCGCAGAAATAGAACAGCGAGACATACTGGGCCCCGTTTACCCCCGAAGCAACATGCAACGCTACAGGCAGGTATACGTCAGTACTTGGACAGGACAAGCACGACTGCGCTTACCAATGGTTTCGGCACGAAGAAGGTAGTTGCCCGGGGCGATGTCAGTTGGAATTTTGAAGGTGTAGTGTCCACAGTTGTCCTGAATAAGGCTCCATAAAACCGAATGGAGACTGCCATCTCGAAACTCACGTTCAGAACTTCTTCATTGGCCCTTCAGTCCAGCGCAGTATGAGAGACAACAGGATGGTACTTACGGTTACCAAAGTAATCAGGATTGTTCGAAACCAATCCCGACTCCGATACTTTGAACCAACCTGCTTCGGAGCCAACAGAAGTGGTCGCGTCGTCGACAGCGGCCATGTAAACCTGTGAAGGAGTGGTGAAAGGGCGATACGGGTTGGATGCGAATGTCGGCGTACAATGACAGGTCCGTAGTGGTTTCCACCAATAGCTTCATTGGCACAAGACCTATCATTGGGCTGCTGGTGCATTTCTACGGTCACTGTGTCACCGGCTATATCGACGAGGTTCGATTCAGCAAAAATAGTGCCTCAGACAAAGACTTACCAGTAACGGAGCAAACACCGGCGCTAGCTGTCGCGCCTGCATTACAAGCGATATCCTGTTATTGAATATGTTAATGAAAGAGTCTTGAACTAATATCATTACAATTGACGCACGTCGCTCGTAACATCGGTCACCGGGGAGTTACTGACAGGTAGCCGTACGCACGATGAACCAGCGTCGACGTCTCCGATCCAGAACTCCTGCCAGGTTGCATGAGCAGCAGCAGAAGCGATGAGAGAGGCAGCGGTAGCTAAAGTGAACAGCATGTCTGAGAAAATAGGCGGAGCTGAGTTTTTGGTTATTCAATGGTTGCAAGTGCAAGGCAAGGAATTTATACACGGACGGCGGCCACCTTAACGTAGTTAGGTGTGCAAATGACCACTGCACCGGTAGCATAACGGAAAAATGGCTCAAGTGTCATGGCAGCAGTGTAGTTCAAGACTGGGATTTGATGGAAAGCCCAGCGTTTCAAGACCATTTTTTGAAGAAACCTCGGATACAGTGACCGGTAATAATCCGGAAATTGACCAGCTGAAAGCCAGTATCATCAGAATGTTAATGATTTATGCTCCAGAAGGTCAATTGCCAACGAACAATGACTGTCATAAAGGCAAATATATTAGCAAAATGAAAGGTGCAAGATAAGAACCGGGCTGGTCAGATACATGTCAAAGTTCGGTCGCCTTTCTGAGCACTGTACATTATGAACGAGAAGATCTGGAGCGGGAGGAACGCTGGAGAGCGGACAAACATTGATAAATTGACGATCACTTGCCCTGGACCCCTTAGCTACCGCTTCCTTTTCGTGTTCTTACGACCTTGTTACGCAACGCCTTTTCTTTCAGTTCATTTTCACGTTTTTCCAAATCAGCTTTGGACATGCTTTCCTAAAATACCATCAAACTAAGCAGAGGTTTCCGCGTCGGCGATCAAGCAACTACACGTACATCATCGTTGTCCCATTTACTCTTCTTGCGTTCTAATTCTGCTTGTCCTTTGATCTTCAATTCTGCCTTGTCGTTATTCACTTCGGTTGAACTACGCCTGGGAGACACGCTGTCACTTGAGCCAGTGCTATATTGGCGAGCTTTGCCACGCTCCCTGCTGGGACTTCGATGACGTGGAGATGATGGAGACGTTCTTGATCTTGGTGGACTACGTTTGCGCCTCCGTGGAGTGATGCTCCTACGGGGGCTGCGCCGTCTGTATCCTCTCGGAGGAGAACGAGACCGACTTGAAGATGGAGATGGAGAATGAGACAAACGGCGTCGACGAGCAGGAGGACTACGACTTGTTCTGCCTTTGTAACGGCGACTTGGTGGTGGCGGTGGCGGTGGTGGAGAGGGTGAACGAGGTCTACGTCGGGAAGGTGCTGGGGAGCGGGAGCGAGAAGTTGAGCGCGAAGGGGAACGGCGTCTAGGTGGTGACCGTCGCCTTGGTGGGGAATTGTCGTATGAAGGTGAACGCCGACGCGGCGGAGAACGATATCGACGAGGTGCACGGGGTGAGCTCCCGACAGAAGACGGTGTACGTGACTTGCGACGAGGCGGCGGTGACCGCGAGAAACGACGTCGAGGAGGCTAGACAGCATCGCATAAGCCTTATAAAATGACTGACAAAAATAATACCCACTCCACCTGGCCCACCACCACGGCCACCCCAGCCTTGATCACGCGAACGGCCACCATCATCGTATCCACCGCGTCCTCTTCCACGTCCTCTGCCCCTCCCACGACCGCGACCGCCGCGGTCGCCATCCCGGATGTCATCCAATCTAGCTCGGCGGTCTCGCTCGTCGATGACTCGGGTGTCGTTTTCTCGAGCTTTCCTCATCTCTGCTTTTTTCTCTTCAACAAATGTTCTGGGTACACCAGTAACATCTGACTGAGCTTCGAGTAAGAGGTTCCAAAGCGCAGTCATGAAAGCTGGCGTATCTTTAGTTAAAAATCCGGTCAGGTTTATCTGCATCTTCTTAGGATCTGGTGTCTGGGACAACTAAGTCCAAAAGTTGGAATAAAATAGCTGGAGAAACATACCGGTTCCTGTTGGTCTTCAAGAAGACCCATGGCATATTCTACCACTACTTCATCTTCAAAACCTACAAGTTCGGTAACCTTTTTAGCGATCCAAGGTCTGATAACGGTCAAGTTGACTTTGCGCATATCAACCTGATGAGAGTTGAGGATGTGGCTACTGAATGGAAGGTCACCCATACCTTCTTGTCGAACTCGGGTGGGAATTTCATGGACTTTAAGAGTTTTATCTCCTTGTCGGAAAACCGCCTATCCTGGTCGGCAGAAGTGCCCTTGAAGAATCCTGAGACATAAAAGATAAAAATGGATCATTATCAGAGTACAGGGGAATGATCCTCACCAGCATCTGCCATCGCGACCTGTCGGCGAGGTACGCGGTCAAGGTTGAAAAGAGAGTAACGTCGTGTGACTGTCACAAATATTTAGGCCACGAGCCCCTATTTCGCATTCAAGAATACTTGAAGAATAATATAGTACATATATGTCTACATATCTTGTGGCATTCAATCACAAGCCCATGCCTTCATACATTACAAGACAAAATATCCATCATCCCTCATCTTTCGCGGGTCTTCTTTGCGTGAGTTCGCTGGCTTCTTCGAAGACCCGGCGGGGTCTGGGGCTTCGACTCCAAGGAAGAGGGTTTTAACATGGTTGAGCCAAATTTCGTTTCTGCAGCACCGTGAAGTCCATTGCTATTATTGTCATTCCAAGCATTGGAATTACCGTATGCAATGTGTGAACCGGAAGAGCCAGGATCAGAAGAGTCTCGTGGTAAGCCTGAAGAAGGGGAGGTCATAGGCGAAGAATAGTTGGTTCCCAAACTTGGAGAGCCGAAGCTATAACTGGTGTGGATCGGAAGCGGTATTTCGTAAGGCGTTCTATCCAAGACCAAGATTCAGCTTCGTTTTCGTTAGAAAATAGATAATCGTATACCCTGTGGTGTTATCCCTTGACATTGCCCGATATGGGTTCAAGGCATCGGTCAGTGAATTTCGGTAAGGACTGCTGGATCTTCACGGTTGGATTAAATACTTGCAGCAAAGTCAAAACTTCACAGCGGCTTACCGGTTCAGGAAAGGGACATCGGTGATAATTCGTAGAGCCGGTGGTGTTTGCGTGATTGGAGGAGAAGAACGAGGCAATGCAGCAGAAGAGGAGGGAGTCGAATTCTGACCATCATGAGACAAACTAGCATGCGAAGCAGATCGACCAGTTTTCTTTGATATAGCAGGAACTATAAAAATGAGTGAAAGAAGGAATCCTTATCGAATAATAACACGCACGTTGGAGCTTTTTTTCTCGCTTGTATAGAGTGCCTAGCCCTTTAGAGCATACCGTCAAGAACCGATCAAGTCTCTCGTTCGCTTCATACATGGACCAATTTTCTGGAGTCCCAACAAGATGCCCAACTTCCTCGGCCAGTTGCCACGTATCGTAAGGGTCGTCAGAGTAAACAAGTCCTCTGTCGGCTAGAGAAGAGGAAATGTCGGACAGTGCCTTCCATTCGGACTGGCTGAATTGGCTTTCTACGATGCTCCAGTGAGGAAAGAGCATAGCCACAATACGGTAACTTGTTATGCTAAAATGAAAAGGTTCTGAGGTACATTTTTCAAAGCTAGGTTCTTGAGTATACGAACTTACACAGGATCTGGGTAGCGAGGCCTGGGCAAGAATAAGTGATATTAAAGATACGAAGCATAATCAGTTTACTCACATAACCATCGCTGCAGATGTTTTGTAGCTCAGGCCTGGGTGATTAGTCAACGAATGCAAACAAGTATTTTGTGGAGCTATTTATGTGGAAGAACCAAGGGATCGAAGACGAGTTCTTATGACTAGATTATTCCAAAGGTACCTAGAAAGACAATATTCCCACCGATTACAATCAGATTACAACGGGCGTTGCTATAAACCGAAGCAAAGCACTCACAAAGCCTGTGGTTATGAGGGCTCGGATGATATAAAAAACCTCTGGGATTCGTCGCTAAGGCTGAATGCTTGTAAAGCGGACTCGGAGTTCAAAGCCCTTGATGATAATACAAGAAGATATATTGCGGCGGACGTGACTTGGTGACGGAAAGAGAACAAAACATGGATAATCTGAAGGGTCCTCAGGCTCGGCACGAAGTGATCGATCTGTATCGTGATACCGTACCTGGTACCAACACAAACACCTACCACTTCAATTCGGACTGGACGCACTTGTGGGCTACTAGGACATTATATATCCCCAAACAGTACACAATACGTCTACCATTCTCTCAAACTTCCATCCGAACCTCTCCAGACTGGATTGCGCCAGGCGGAGCGGCTAGACGTATACTTTTCTGATGCAGTTCGGACAAGTTCTTCAACAACTTCTATGCCGATGCCCGGCCCTGTAAACTTAAGCATATAGTCACCAAGCAGAAACATGACATACCTTGGAGCGCTTCAATGTGGCCTTCCTTGATGTCAAAGACATGTGGGTTTGCCATATACGTGTGCAGATCCGCAGCTTCAGGATCATCCGTGTTGTAGTGCATCTATATAAGCCACACTATTCAGTACCGTTGCGATTTCATACAGTTTTGAGCAAACCTTCCAACTCATTTCTTGGATAACAACTCAAGATGACGTTAGTAAGCAAGAAATATAGCGCAGGGAACTCACAATTTGGTGCAGACAGAGCGACCTGAAAGGAAGCAGCCAACGCGATGGGGCCTAGCGGACAATGAGGTGCTAATGCAACATCGTATGTTTCTGCGAGTGAAGCTATGTTTCTCAATTCCGTAATCCCCCCACAGTGAGCAACCTGGTAGGGCAGTGAATTAGCCGTTTCTTCGCAGTAAGAACAGGGCTAACATCAGGCTGAGCGATATCAATGGCACGCTTCTCGAAGTAAGGTCTGAACTCGTAGCGCGTGTAAAGACGTTCGCCTAAGGCAATGGGTGTCGAAACAAGTTTAGAGATGTCTGCAATCTCGTCCGGATGAGAGGGTAATAGTGGCTCTGGACAGATCAGTAAGCAAACTGCACACACAAGAAGATTCGCATGAG
The DNA here is from genome assembly GCA_030407055.1 of Armillaria mellea. Lineage (NCBI taxonomy): Eukaryota > Fungi > Basidiomycota > Agaricomycetes > Agaricales > Physalacriaceae > Armillaria > Armillaria mellea. The sequence continues at coordinate 8,881 of JAUDZF010000337.1, read as the reverse complement.
ACCTTCAATAAAAAGGGGTTGATAGGGTTCCAGTAGTTTAGCTAATTGCTTGGCCATTCCTTTGTGCACTCGACCATGAAAATCGACACCAACGTCCATCTTTGCTTCTTCTCTAAGCAACGTCAATAAGCAAGAGTTGCTAGGTACAAATGTTGACAGTAACGAACCTAACTTGACGAACGCGTTCCACGGTTCCCTTGAGAACATCAGGGGAATCAATCCATGATACCGCATCTGCATGCATGGAGTTATTTAATACAACAACTTGGAATATAATGACAAAAGATACACCTGTTCCATTCATCTTGACGGCTGTGAATCCTTGTTCTTTCCGTTCAAGGGCAGCGCTCAAGACCTCGCTTGGATGATCACCACCAATCCATCCGTACACTTTGACGCGATCCCGAACCTTCCCGCCTAGCAACTGCCATACAGGGACTCCAAGCCTCTTGCCTTTGATATCCCAAAGTGCGATATCTAGTCCAGAGAGGGCACTCTGTTATCAACATTTAGCACATACCCAATCAGCTCATCATTTTGAATCAGTGCTCGCCATTAAGACTGGACCTCCACGGTAAAATCGCATCATGTACGCAGTCTGCCAGATGTCCTGTATATTGTCGGCATTTGCACCAGTAAATCTCTCTTGAAGATCTTTCATGGCGCCTTCGACTGCCTCGGTATGCCCTTCCAGAGTACTCTCGCCCCATCCGACAGTGCCGTCTGCGGTTTCTACGCGAACGAAGAGCCATCGTGGTGGGACCCTGAAGTACTGGTGTTGAAGTCAGCGATAAGGCCTACATCTAAGAGCATAAAATATCGCCTCTATCTTGATTATCTTGGAGGGCAACATGTGAGAACGAAAGAAGGGTGTAACGACATCATGGTCAGCTTTCGAGCACTGAGGGCGAGCGGGCCGACGGGCCGAAAGGTCACACCTTGGTTTTCCCACGCAAGTCTCCCTCTAAATTTTACGGAGTGATTATTCGTGACCTGCGTGTTGTTGTGTATCATGGGCTACGACATCGTGCCGGTCATACTGTTTTTTGGTTTGAACACTGGTTTGCACATTGTATGATATTGGACCTCTCCTCTTTCTTCATGATTCTCCGTTAGCCGATCTCTGCTCTCACTTCCACATTGTCGTGCTCCCTTCGCTGTAATGTGTTGTCTCAGGTCCGACTGTCAGCAGATGTCAGTGACGAGTATCCGACGTCATTGGCAGAGTGTGTGTATCTATTTCTCGGATTTCTCAAGTTGTGACCTCATCCTGATGACGTTGTCATCGGAAATCATCCCATGTCGCATGTCGAACAGGCCCACGACATTGTTCAACGTCTTGTTTTCGAATTCGGCCCAAGGTTTACATACAGGCGAAGCTTGGTATTCTCTTCGATTGGTGCCGGAGGAACCCGATAACAATATCTCATGACGAGACCAAAATCTGGATTGCAGGCACTCCTTGCCTTAAGTCCTTCTCAGTCAGGGGTCATCCTCTTTCTTGTGTCTATATGTTGAAATTACGCTGTCATCCACGGACAGGTCTATATTCAAGGAGCATTACTATATCAAAGCATCGAAGGCGCGCAAGTCCGTGAACGCTTTCTTCCATCGACCTTGGCTCTTTGTCCGAGCTCGAATGAGTTCAGAAGACATGGATTCGTCGCCTTTTCGGCATCGCTAAGCGGTCCCCCCTCGCAATGCTCTTTTCAGAGGCAGGCATGTGGCCCATCAAGTTTCGTAGGCTGACGCTCACGTTGCGATACCTGCTCTAGGGACGGAAAATATTCGTCGATCTTTGTCATGCCTTGCATCGTCTTCGCCATCCCATAACCCTTGATCTCTCCCGTGCCTGGTCCCCATGCGATGTGGATAGCATTATAGATGTTGTTCAGCAATCATGTACATGCTTGAAAAATATCGAGCTGTTCATGGTATCTTCTCCTAAAGCTCCCCTTTTGTAGTGGTTCTCCTTTCACACATATCTCCTCGTACCAGTTCCCGCCCATCGAAAAGCACTGATCCGATTGCTGACTTCGTCACATACACTCGCTGTCGAGGTTCTTGATGGAATAAGCGCCGCCGCCCTCCTGTTCCTCGCGAGCACCGGTTATGTCGCTATTGCCAGACCGATGTGGAAGATGACGCCCACGTCTTGTTTTACTGCACTGGAACCGAGAAGCTCGAAGCACTCCGACATCAGGTCTTTGATAAAGTCTTCCACCTCGCTGCTCATCCACTCGCTGCATCCTTACAATCTCCTTCGAGATCGGAAGTGATACGACTGGTAGAGGGCGACAATGTTGATGTTCTGTATTCATTCGCAAAATATGTTCATGATATCTTTCGTATTTTCCAACGGGTACCTATATTCTGTCCTACATCATACCTGTAAAATTTGTCCATATTCTAAGAGATCTTTGGCTTTGTATCTTTACCCCATAACCGCACGATGTGTCTCTACTCCGCGAGACGTACGCAACCGTGCGATCACAACGGTATGAACCTTCGTGGCCACAGCGACATGGCTTTGGCCATGTTAGGGCTGTGGACCCAGCCGTTCCTGATTGGGACCTTGTGCCGGTACACCACACCTCCGACGTTATTCCAATGCCCTGGTGAATGGGCCGGCCACGACGCACGATCATCTTTGTTAATCCCAAAAAATTTCTAGTTCGGATTTTATTATCAAGGAGTAGTTATGGCAGCACTGGACCTTTCGTACATTGCAGCCCCGATGGTCAATCAATCGGACCTACCTTTTCGAACGCTCTCCCACAAATATGGGGCCACACTCACATACACCCAAATGCTTCAGCCAGGGAAATTGATTAATGACAAGGATTACCTCGAATTCCACCTCCGTGATCTTTCCCGACGGCCCAAGGAGCATCAAGTAGTGGTGCAATTGTGCGGAAACGATCCCGACGTTACGGTTGAGGGAGCTCGTAAAATACAAGACCATTGTGATGGAGTTGGTGGGTATTGTCTATTAATTACCTGTCCAGATCTGCAAGTGACTAGATTTAAATCTCGGCTGTCCTCAGGAAGCTGCCCGGGAAGGGCACTTTGGAGCCTATCTTCTCGGTCAGAGGGATTGGCCCACCGTTGAACAAATAGGCATGTTACTCCTAACGTTCTTTTTCGATGCTCATTGTTCTTTAGTCTGCTCTCTTTCTCATTCTCTCGCTGTCCCGGTTTCGGCGAAGCTCAGATTATGCCAACCTGTCGAAAAGACCTTGGTATTAGCACAGAGGCTTGAAGCAAACGGAGCATCTTGGATCACTCTGCATGCCCGAACAGTGTCAGCACGGCGCAGACGAAATGGTCCAGCAGATCTCTTACAGGTCAAAGCTCTTAAGGAGAACCTTCGCGTACCAGTAATCAGCAATGGCAACGTTCGCGTGTGGAGCGACATTCAAAGCAACCTCGATTATACTGGAGCGGATGGTGTAATGGTTGGCGAGACACTGCTTGGAAACCCATGGTCAGCTTACCCATCCTGGTAGCTTACTAAAGTATACTTCTCACTTCGGATCGTACAGTATCTTCTCCGACACCGTACCAGATCCGGTGGACATCTCCCTGGAGTACTTGCAGTTATGTCGTGATTACCCCGATACAGCGACCTTTCCTACCATCCAAACTCATATCAGGCGTTTCATAGACTTCCAGTGGTAAATACCCTTCTTGATCTTTTGTCATGTCGTCTCAGTTTTGTGATAGTGCCCGGAGAGCATGGTACCAGAAGTTTCGCGCGACGCTGGGTTCATGTTGTGATGTCGACGATGTAGAACGGATGCTCAGAACAAAGATTAGGCGTTGGAGAGGCAAGTCTGCCAGATCTGACAATGACCTCGAAGTAGAAGAGGAAAGTGTGCCCTCTGGCGGTTCAGATAAAGTGGATTTGTTATTACTGGGTTGATATCTGTTGCCTAGTCTAAAGGAATTGTCGATGGTGGTCGATGTATCTACCATCGTCTTGTGGTGGCTAGTGTTGATTCCTATCACGATCTATTCATAGCGACCTCACGATATCGATGATACGTGATTTCCTCCTTTTCGTGGTCTATCAATGGGTATACTGCTGCATCTCTAATAACTGTTCCTCGAACCTCGGCATCGCAGAGTTCACAACCCCGATAATAGGCGCCACTCAGCATAACGTGCGTTGTGGAAACCTCAGGTCAGTATACGAGCACATGGCGATGACATTTATTTCTTCTATGCATTCCTTTTGGTTGCACCAGCACACTTACCATATTCCGAACGATCAGTGGTGTCAATGAGCTAAATTCGCACGTCGACTGATTTTAACAGACAGTTGTACAAGTACATCCCCCCCGGAAGCAGGATGGAATCTTTATCGCATTCGAGACCTAACAGCACGTTTCTCTACCGCTTCCTTAGAATCACTGGCCAAGCATATACTTTCCCCGTCCTGCTGCGGCGACAGAATAATTCTATTGGCATCCACGCGCGCTGCTGAGACCGGCTCGCTGTCTGGCAGTGTCGTTGTCGTCTTAGTTAATTCTTGTTGATCTGTCCCCAGGTTTGATATGACTGGAACATCAAGTGTTGGCACTTTAACTCGGGAGTGACCCGACTAGGACATCTATGCCCGTATTTACAGGCGGGAGAAGTTGTGTACTGAGACTGTTGGGAGGAAGGAAGTTGATTCTATCAACCTGGGAAAACACCGGGAGCTGAGACTACCTGTGTTGACGGCATCTCTAAAACCGGAACACGCGGTGGGATCTCCTTCGAAGATTTGATTTCTTTGCTCCGCTTGTGGATTGTGATTTCTCTTCAATATGGTGCATGAAGGCATTCTTATACTAGGTGAGTGCAACTTCGTCGCGGCGGCAACACTCAGCACGAGGTTGTCGGTCGCTCCGGGCAAGGTGTAGTCCATGCACCAATATCGGCGTTTCACTATCGCACAATAAGCGCTAAGACTGAATCCCGTCTTATGGCATTGGGGTTTGTGGCAATCTTGGCATGATGATCATCTTTGTGGTATAACATGACTTTCAATTCAACTATTTTTCATTCTTACTCTTCTTCTATCCTTTGCCTCAGAGATGAGCAACAAAGTTTCAGATCCCTTTGGGGGTGTCATTATATGTGAGTAAAACTCCTGAGTCTTCACTCGTATGATTGAGTTGAACCGTGCGCACTTCTAGCGGTATTTCTGAGTATCCTCCTCTTGGGTGCCATGATTGTGCAGTTATACATTTACTTTGATCGCTACCCGAAGTGAGAAAAAACTGTCCCCCCTATATGGAGGCTGTACTGTCCATTTAATGGAATTTATTCCAGTAACTACTGGGGAACGTCAAATACAATTTCTCCAGTAACTATCGAAGGTGTCAGAATACATGCGTTATGGAGACTTGAATTGTATTTACATATTTGACAGGTTTCCGATAAATTCTATACTTCCGGCCACCGTATGTCCCACGCTTCAGATATCGATTCCGTCCGCCACCTCGCTCATCGTCGCCCGACTCTGGCCGCTGTATCCCCATTGTATGCATCATATTAATCCCATCGGTCCGCTTTCAGCTACGTCACACTGAAAGAAAAACATCTCGAGCTGGTTTCCGGAATTTGCCGGACAGCCCCTAAATCACTTGCAGTGGCCAATGGATCACGACTGTTCAGTCAATGAAGCTCTTCCAGACCTTAAATCTTTGACAGATAGTGTATATTAGTACTCATATATTATATGCAGCTTTTTATTCCTGTTCTGTATCTAGTTCAAAGATAAATATCAATAATGTCAATTGTAACACATCCTTCACCCCACAATACACATTCAAACAGGGATACAAAGTCTATCAAAGTGTACATCACCTATTCTTGGTGGTATATATCTGAAAAGACACCTGCCCTGAGCTTCCGGCATATTATTTTCTTTTGGTGAGACGATCAGATGAAAGTGCACCAAAGGAGAACATGAACATACATTTTCCAAGCAGTAAAGTGAATAACAAGGCTTGTACAAGTGGATTTGTGTAGATTGGATGGATGTTTGGACAAAATAAAGCATAAGCACTTCATCTGGACCTTTGTGATGGTATGCGGAACTGCATAAAACAGATATACTGTGTAAGAAATGGCCCAAAATGCGGTTTATCATCCCTGAAACACATATTAATCAAGGCTGGAATGTATTTCATGCACAAAAAACTATATATGTATGCTCTACACTGCAATAATACTATATTCCACCAATTTTTGGGACCATAGAAAGGATAAATCAAGCAAAGGAAGGATCTCGAGCATGTATTCCACTCGCTCAATTGCTCCGGCCCGTGAAACCGCGGAGTGATTGAGTGGCTGTGCCGCTTCTTTTGTGCTTCTTTCCCTCACCATATGGCGTCATCACCATTGTGTGTCCACATTCGGCTGCATGTCTCACCCTTTTCGGCAGTGCATCAACGTCCTCACAATCCCCATTGTCAACCATACCTGATAGCGATGACCATCATCGACGCCTACAGGCCGCTGTGCCCGCCCACATGCACATATTTTTATTGTTGATTATATCTATTCAAATACTAAATGTATCTACTTTTTTAATGGTACAAGATTATCGTAATACGTGGCCAGGGAAGTAAAGGGGATAGATTGCACAGAAAAATGTAATCAGAGATGACACATGGTCCTATCACCGGTTGCGACGTGAAACGCTGACTGACAGCCCTACTATAGTTATTGGGGAAATTGTACTTACGCTTCCCCGATAACTACTGGGAAAATTAAATTTACCAGTCAGGATAGGTTGCTATATGGGACCTTCTGATTTGTTTTTCAAGAGAGAAAATCTGGCTCAAGGTCTTCATCGTAGTTCTCTTTACCTTGGACATCCTTAACTCCGTTTTTCACCATTATGTGGTACGTAAATTAACAGCAACTTAAATTGTGACGTCTTCGCAGGGTTTATAAACTTCTGATTGATAACTTTGGGAACTTCGCCGTATTCGCCAAGTGTAAGTAATATCCCGAAACGTGCTACCGTCGAATGCCCATGCTTATGCCTTTCTTCATAGCTGACTGGACTGTTATGTCTGACTCGCTCCTGGCAGGTATCATGGCAGGAATGGTCCAGGTTTTTTTCGCGTGGAAGATCTGGATTTTAACCAAGTACGATATACATCTTTCGAACGGTTAAGCACCGTTTTTGATCAATTTCCCGATTGTAGGAACTATTTCTACGTCAGTGTGATCGTCATCTGCGCATTGACATCTTCGGCCGGTGGTATCGCGACAAGTATAGGTGGCTTCCGTATCATCGACTCGGCTGATTGGAGCGAGCTCCGAAATAAACTGGATAAACTATCTCTTGTGTGGCTCGCTCCAGGTGCGCTCGGGGACCCTCGTTATTACAGTCGTCATCACCATATCTTTACAGCGAGCAAAGGGTTCTATCAGGCGGACCAATCGTGTGCTAAATAGAATTATTCGATGTGAATTTCTTGTTCAACTGAGATGATCTGTTGTATGTTAAAGCATCTGAGTTGGCAGTGACTATGCAGAATGGCAAGTTCCATACTCTTCCTAGCCTAGTGCGCCGTAAGGCTTAATGTGATAAACAGGGCTTCTCACTGCGACCGTTGCACTAATTGATCTCATTCTGATTCTTGCTGTAGAGGCAAGTGTTTAACTTAGGTGTCTTTTCACACAGTCTAATCTATGCTTCCAACACTTAGTCGCAGCCTTACTATCTTTGTGCAGTCCTCCGATTTCTATTCCGTCTTACTTCTCTAAACATCCCCTCCAGGTGTCGCTTTCATTTTACCTAAACTCTACACAAACTCAGGTACGCCTATTTATAGATATTGACACAGTGACTCTAATGGTTGTCAAGCGCTTTCGAGTCTTAATGCGGTGCGTAAGACAGCATCTGTTAGTTATTCGTTACTTACTGTGGACGATTTATGTTCCAGCGCCAGCCACACACTCACGATTGTGGAGATGAAGTGAACTCCTTAGCCATGCCGTGGGATAGCAGCGGGGGGTAGAATTCTTCACAAAAAATTTCATTATCTGACGATGGTTTCTTGTTTGTTGTAGGGCCCACCTCGATCACGGGAGTAGGTTCAAGTTCTCGTCTCCCTTTCGCTCTCTATCTGCATGGGGAATCACAGGTACTCCATAAGCGTCGAGTATGAGAGCCATGAGATGACGAATCCTCATAACCAGAAAAATGCCAGCATGACCATCTCAGACGACTAGTACTTAATAGGACTTTCCGAAAGATAGGTCGGGAAAAACGGAGCCAAAAATGTCTGCTGATGGTATACTAGGAGAGATACACAATACTACTTGTCAGCGCATCTTCTGTCCAATCTCAGAACTACCCACGATTATTTGTGTGTCATCTAATCCGATCGAAAAATGGAAGTCATTGTTACTACGCGAAGACGGGGCCCGGGCAAATGACAGGCATCCATGCATTGCTAGTGAGTTGAATAAGAAAGACAAAGCATCGGTCTACAAAGCACCGCAAAACGATGACCATCCTCTCGGACAGCTGCGGAGCGTCAATCCATAAGCGAAGAATATGCCTCCATTTTGAATGATTCTGACAACCTGCCCTGGTCACTGCGGCGCTGAGGTCCGAGCTCCGGCTCCGCGGCTCCCAAACCTACACAAACACAGAATGTCTATTTGAGGCTTTCTTTTGCTTTCTTTCTTTCATCTGTCTTGCAGGCGGAAAGCCACAATGCTCGCTCCATACAGGACGTCATCGTCCATACTCGCGAGCGGGTAAGGTCTGAGCATATCGTCTCTCTAACTCGGCTCTAGCTAGGTTCGACTGTAACTGGTCGAGCGACGTACCAGACATCCACCAAGGCGCCTCGATACCCGA
>JAUDZF010000336.1:17500-20000 GCA_030407055.1 Armillaria mellea | reverse complement strand
TTGCTTAGGATAATTTGTTAGGTTGGCTTTAGCTTGCACTTAGTGTGCGCTTGATTGCCTATTTTGGCAATCGTAGTACTATAGCTTTGCTTCCTTACCTTTGCTTAGCGGCACAAGCCTAGGTAGCTTAGCTTAGTTAGATTGTTAATGAAACAAGCACTTACCTTTGCTTGCATCGAGCTTGCTTACCTTTGCTTAAGATTGTTACAAGATTTGTTAGTTGACATTAGGGCGCATTTGATTGCCTTTTTTGGTAATCGGATAACCGTAGCTTTGCTAACGATTGACCTTACCTTTTGTTAGGTCGGTTAGCTTAGCTTTGTTAACGGAATGAGGGATTGCCTTTTGTTAGGTTGACCTTGTCTTTGCTTTGTTAGGTTGGTTAGCTTGCGCTTGATTGCTGTTTTTGGATATCGCTTGATTGCCTTTTCTGGAAATCGCATACCGTAGCTTTGCTTCATTACCTTTGCTTAGAAAGTGAACGGAGCGCAACGTTAGCTAGCTTACAATTCAGCTTACCTTTTTGTTAGGTCCGTTCCTTAGCTTATTGTTATGGGTGCTTACCTTTTGTTACGTTGGTTGGCTTTTTGTTTTCTGAGACTAAGTTAAAACGACAGTCGCGTTTTAGTGGACAGGGAGCTTCACGCCTCATGCAATTTCGGGTATTTTTCGGGGATAGTGTGGGGTATACCTCTTATAAGAAAGAACCTTGGGCCTCACCTTGGACCCAATGGTTTCGGTTAGCATTCTATACTAATGATTGAATGCTTAACGAGTTAGACTCGTTAGTGAGCTGTATAACCGGCAGCTCAAAGCCTTGAAAGCACCTATCTATAGCTTCAAGGTAAGCAAGGACGGGACGGCGAGGTCCTGAGGTGGGCTCTGCATTCCTTGGAATGCTGGTCCCCTTGGTATCTCCCTTTCCTTACCCTTTTGAGGGTAAGAGAGAGGGGGATACTGGGGGGCTAGTATTAAAAGGAATGCAGAGAACACTTGAGGGCCGGGCTAAAGAGAAGGGGAGGGTCGGCCGCTCCCCCTTCAAAAATCCCATGGCCCAAGGCTTGGGCCCGGTAGGGCCCTTTTTAGAAAAATTTTCGTGTTTTTAGGTAGAAATAAATTCAAACTGTGCATTGTTTCATTCCAAGGTCCGAAATTCTAAGTCTAAGCAGTCAATCTAAGGTCAGACAAGGTAACCAAACAAAACTTGGGCCTTGGTACTTGTATTAGCCTTATAGAAAGGGTAAAAAGTCGAAATCTTCGGTGTAATCTTCAATTTTATAGAGAACTAAGCTAACAATTACTTACAGGCAAGTCATTCCATAGTCTAATACCTTATACCCGTAGTCTACAAGTGTTTTTAATGTACTAGGATCCTATTAGCCTTATAGAAAGGGTAAAAAGTCGAAATTTTCGGTGTAATCTTCAATTTTATAGAGAACTAAGGTAACATTTACTTACAGGCAAGTCATTCCATAGTCTAATAGCTCATACCCGTCGTCTACAAGTGTTTTTAATGTACTAGGATCCTTAGATACTTAATAGAAACCTGTTTACATGACTAAAAACCGAAATCTTCGAATTTCTCAACAACCAACAGGGCTACCACCCTCAAATAAGTCATCCCCATAGTCTACTAAGTCATATCTGTAAGCTACAAGTGTTTTTAGAACGATGGGATCAATATTGAATACCCATAATGATATACTCCTCCTCCCCCAAAAATGAAAAACACTCAAATCCGACTCAGGAACCACCTAAACCAGTTTAAAATGACATTTGAGCAAGTTGACTAATGACCCCCTCCTACCCCCCCCCTACCTACACCATCCTAATAGCCTTCAAATGACCAAAAATGCGGTTTAAAACATGTAAAAACAGGTCAGAAAGTCCCCCATCCCATCCTACAGCACTAGAAAGCATCCCCAGTAAGCCCCAGGCTTAGTCCCCCTTACATTTCCTTACCAAAATGCGCCCACAGTAAGCCCCCCCTTATATTTCCTTACAAAAATGCGTCCAAAGTAATCCCCCACCTTACCCAGCCTTAGATTTCCTTACCAAAATGCACCCACAGTAAGCCCCCCCTTATATTTCCTTACAAAAATGCGTCCACAGTATACCCCCCCTTACCTTTCCTTACAAAAATGCCCCCCCAGTAAGCCCCAGCCTTGTCCCCCCTTATATTTCCTTACAAAAATGCGTCCACAGTATACCCCCCCTTACCTTTCCTTACAAAAATGCATCCTCAGTAAGGACGATAGTTAGCCTCCCTTACCTTTCCTTACAAAAAGTGCGTCCAAGTAAGCCCCCCTTACATTTGCTTAGCTTTGGCCGAGTTCAGCGCTCAAATTCTAAGTTAAAACGAAAGTCGCGTTTTAGTGGACAGGCGGCTTCACGCCTCATGCAATTTCGGGTATTTTTCGGTGTTAGTGTGGGGTACCCCCCTTATATGGGAGAACAGTGAAAGGGTCAAGCAAGCAAACTATTGTTAGGTTGCTAGGCT
>JAUDZF010000336.1:5000-7500 GCA_030407055.1 Armillaria mellea | reverse complement strand
AGCTAGCTTACAATTCAGCTTACCTTTTTGTTAGGTCCGTTCCTTAGCTTATTGTTATGGGTGCTTACCTTTTGTTACGTTGGTTGGCTTTTTGTTTTCTGAGACTAAGTTAAAACGACAGTCGCGTTTTAGTGGACAGGGAGCTTCACGCCTCATGCAATTTCGGGTATTTTTCGGGGATAGTGTGGGGTATACCTCTTATAAGAAAGAACCTTGGGCCTCACCTTGGACCCAATGGTTTCGGTTAGCATTCTATACTAATGATTGAATGCTTAACGAGTTAGACTCGTTAGTGAGCTGTATAACCGGCAGCTCAAAGCCTTGAAAGCACCTATCTATAGCTTCAAGGTAAGCAAGGACGGGACGGCGAGGTCCTGAGGTGGGCTCTGCATTCCTTGGAATGCTGGTCCCCTTGGTATCTCCCTTTCCTTACCCTTTTGAGGGTAAGAGAGAGGGGGATACTGGGGGGCTAGTATTAAAAGGAATGCAGAGAACACTTGAGGGCCGGGCTAAAGAGAAGGGGAGGGTCGGCCGCTCCCCCTTCAAAAATCCCATGGCCCAAGGCTTGGGCCCGGTAGGGCCCTTTTTAGAAAAATTTTCGTGTTTTTAGGTAGAAATAAATTCAAACTGTGCATTGTTTCATTCCAAGGTCCGAAATTCTAAGTCTAAGCAGTCAATCTAAGGTCAGACAAGGTAACCAAACAAAACTTGGGCCTTGGTACTTGTATTAGCCTTATAGAAAGGGTAAAAAGTCGAAATCTTCGGTGTAATCTTCAATTTTATAGAGAACTAAGCTAACAATTACTTACAGGCAAGTCATTCCATAGTCTAATACCTTATACCCGTAGTCTACAAGTGTTTTTAATGTACTAGGATCCTATTAGCCTTATAGAAAGGGTAAAAAGTCGAAATTTTCGGTGTAATCTTCAATTTTATAGAGAACTAAGGTAACATTTACTTACAGGCAAGTCATTCCATAGTCTAATAGCTCATACCCGTCGTCTACAAGTGTTTTTAATGTACTAGGATCCTTAGATACTTAATAGAAACCTGTTTACATGACTAAAAACCGAAATCTTCGAATTTCTCAACAACCAACAGGGCTACCACCCTCAAATAAGTCATCCCCATAGTCTACTAAGTCATATCTGTAAGCTACAAGTGTTTTTAGAACGATGGGATCAATATTGAATACCCATAATGATATACTCCTCCTCCCCCAAAAATGAAAAACACTCAAATCCGACTCAGGAACCACCTAAACCAGTTTAAAATGACATTTGAGCAAGTTGACTAATGACCCCCTCCTACCCCCCCCCTACCTACACCATCCTAATAGCCTTCAAATGACCAAAAATGCGGTTTAAAAACATGTAAAAACAGGTCAGAAAGTCCCCCATCCCATCCTACAGCACTAGAAAGCATCCCCAGTAAGCCCCAGGCTTAGTCCCCCTTACATTTCCTTACCAAAATGCGCCCACAGTAAGCCCCCCCTTATATTTCCTTACAAAAATGCGTCCAAAGTAATCCCCCACCTTACCCAGCCTTAGATTTCCTTACCAAAATGCACCCACAGTAAGCCCCCCCTTATATTTCCTTACAAAAATGCGTCCACAGTATACCCCCCCTTACCTTTCCTTACAAAAATGCCCCCCCAGTAAGCCCCAGCCTTGTCCCCCCTTATATTTCCTTACAAAAATGCGTCCACAGTATACCCCCCCTTACCTTTCCTTACAAAAATGCATCCTCAGTAAGGACGATAGTTAGCCTCCCTTACCTTTCCTTACAAAAAGTGCGTCCAAGTAAGCCCCCCTTACATTTGCTTAGCTTTGGCCGAGTTCAGCGCTCAAATTCTAAGTTAAAACGAAAGTCGCGTTTTAGTGGACAGGCGGCTTCACGCCTCATGCAATTTCGGGTATTTTTCGGTGTTAGTGTGGGGTACCCCCCTTATATGGGAGAACAGTGAAAGGGTCAAGCAAGCAAACTATTGTTAGGTTGCTAGGCTTGATCTGAGTAGCTTAGTATCTCAATAGTAATCTGTTCAAGGGTTGAACGGGTCAAGCAAAGGACTGTTACAGGTACTAAGCTTGGACCTAGTAGGCTTGTAAACTGGTTGCTATGGGGAAAGGTGGCACGGTTCGAGTTCGGCGAGCTGTTGTAGGAAGGATGCTACGCTTGGTACTGAGTACCCTAGTATCTCGATAGGTTGATGGGTGGTACAAGGGTTGAAAGGGTTGAGAACGTATGCTCAATCCAAGTAAGCTTGTACGGCTTGTTACTATTGGGGGAACGGTTAAAGGGACGAGTTAGCAAACTAACTGCTACGGTAAGCTTGGCTTTGGTCTATGTAGCTTAGTACTCATTGGTGTGAGGGTCAAGTAAGGTGAATCGTTGTAGGAAGGATGCTACGCTTGGTGCTGGGTAACCTGGTATCTCGATGGGCTAATAGGTGGAACGGCTGAATGGTTTTGAGAGTGTATGCTCAATCCAAGTAAGCTTG
>JAUDZF010000335.1:0-24108 GCA_030407055.1 Armillaria mellea | reverse complement strand
ATAACCACATGCAAGAAGAAATATTTCGAGGGTGGAATGTATTAGGCTCGCTGCTTGTACGGATGCTTGTAATTATGAGTCGGTCTGGGTAATTTTTTGAGATATACAAAGATGAAAGAAAAGGAGAAAAAACGGAAAGGAAAGAGAGAAAAGTTTGGTAACACTTGTTAATGCGTTAATATAGTCGCCTATAGTCGCAGTGACAAGCGGGTAGAACCGAACCGCGGCCCGCGGCAGCTAGCTCAAGCTTTTTAGGTCGCGCCACACCTGGCCGCGTTTTGTCCCACTGCCAACACCATTAATCCCTTCGAGCGATCTCTGGCGATCCCTAATCCCTTCTTTCTCTGTGCCGTAATCTGTAGGAAAAAGACTTCGATGAGGGTCAGTCCAGGAGATTGTTTCGACGTGTAGTACCGCTGCAGCATTGAGCGTGGAAATCAGTATTAGATGCGTTATTCGTCCCATCATAATGCCGCTCATGTGAGTGGCGGTTCTTTCTTGGCATTTGGAAGTTCATTTTCTGCAACCTCGATAGCCACATTGGTCGACCTCTGGCCCCACACGCGGGAAAGATTTGGTAGCACTTCACCGTGACATGGTGTTGATCCGACTGGATGTCGGTCATCGGTGCTGGGGCGTTCGTTTTGGCCCTTTTGTACTGATGCAAACGGAGACCTGCAGTCTCTCTGAAGGGCCCGTGGCGTCTCTGCAGAATCGTCCGGTATGGGCAGTCACGAGCTTCGTCGAACCGTGTCGTACTGACTCTGCTGGTACGTCGTCCTGTACATCAATTAAAGTGTATGCTGAGCTCTGAACAGTCCGTTGAAGAGCCGTGTCTCTTCGCGTCATAGCGGTTACATAACAACCTTCCTTCCCATGTGTCCCTCCAGCCCACTGATCTCATCGGTACTATCTTCGTCCACCTCTGCTACTCAAACCACTAGACCTGCCGCATCCGGAGCTCTACACGCTGCCCCAGTCCTTACAATCACACGGGCAAAAGGCGTGCCTTTGTCCAATGGCCTTGATCCGACTGGATTCTGACATTCAATTACCCTCAAATAGGGTCATGCCGAGTAATACTGAACCACGACCGTCGTTGCCATCTCACCACCAAACATGAGTTCGCTTTTAACCGTCACCGAATTGCTCCCGCTCCTTCTTGTCCTATGGCTGCCTTCCTGTTGTCCTCGTTCCTCCCACTCGCAGCGTCGGCATTGCCTGTAGAGAACATTCAACTACCTCCCGGGACTACAGATCACGGCGTACCTTACCTGCTGTGTACGCCTTCCACATGGTTCACCGTCGTCACATTCTTCCTCTCAAACTATGTCAGCCATGCTGCTACTGTTCAGACCTACCCTGCGAGCCCGTCTTCGACCAGACTCTCAGCTTCTGTACGTCGCTGCTCTTCCGGCGGCCGGTGTAGCCCGAGGCCTCAACAGTGTTGCACGGGGGCTCCTCATCTTAGCAAATCGCGGAGGGTCGGACCTGCAGAAAGCTGCAGCTGCGGGGGCACTCTGCATGGTCGTGCGTACAGACAAGTGGACACCGGTTGCCGGTCATACTATGCATGCCGTCAAAGTATCCGGTGAAAGGTATGCGTGGCTTTAATAAGAGACAATACTTGTTAATCCGAATTTCAGTGATCTCTCCAAGGCGACATGGAACGTGTATGTCCCAGACTGGATACACTCATCACGAACTGTGCTCATCGATGCCGCTTCCGCAGCATGGCGCAAGCTCCATCTACGTGGTGCATCGCAACAGTTGCCAGAAGGATACGCATTCGCCTTTGTCCCACCTACTGCTGTGGTCTCCACACCCGGGAACGACCAGAACGTGCAGCTAGCTTACTCTCTCAACAATGCCAAGATCATTCTCTCTATATTCCAGACTGTTTCCTCTTCGTATGCACTTTATCGTGCACGGGGTGATCAGATTGAACGATACGGCTACGTCGCTTTCTCGCTGACCGTCGCCCCGTATGTGGTGATGTCCCTGGTGAACCTCCTCGGAAGCTTGTTGACACCAACATACACGACGGTGTACATCGTACGATCGGAGGTGACGGACGAGCTAGAATCACGATACGGGCGGTGGTTCGACGGAACTGTAGGGATGCTCTCGACTGTAACTAGTCACCGAAAGCTGACATTTACGTCCGACGGAGACAAACACCTCGTGGAGATCAACAGTGGTACAGGCCCAATTGTCCTTGCCCCGGAGTGCTGCTCCCCAGGTACAGCCGCGCATATCTCCATCCCTGCGTGCGCCGAGTTTCACCGCCAGCCTTGGCGCTTTTCGTTCCTCGAGAAGATACCGAGTCCGCTCCAGGGTGGGCTGGCGAATAATGCGCTGATCAATTTGGTTGCGACGTTCGTGGTGTCTGTGGGTGCGCCGTTAGCCATTATCGGGGGATTGTCGGGGTTCAAGCCTGGGGACAGCACCCTGGCGCAGAGGGTGTGGATCACGACGTGGTTGGTGTTTGGGTGGGTGTATGGGCTTGGGTTTGGGATCAGTATGTATGATGTGCCGTCGACGTGGAGGTCAAGATGGGGCGAGGTGGCGATGAGGGCGTTGGTGGCTGCTCCGGCTATTGGAGGGTTCGTGGTTGTGGCGCAGATGATCCTGGATTATGGGAATTGCATATATTTTTGAGTGTAGGGGACTGCATTATATTTCAAGGCAAGGTTTTGTTTTGTTTTTGGCAATCGTCTACGAATGCTCATGTTCAGGTTAGTAGTCAATCATCCGTACTCAACACTCATTTTGTATTTTGTAAACCGCCCATTTACCGCATCCATGGGTTTTTAATGACAAACAATCCAATGATCAAGAATATCTATCAGCGTGGAGAATCCATGTGTTGGAGTCAATCATAAATATGTCGGCTTGTCACCAACAACGTTCTAATACAGGCGCGTACCCGGTTCGTCGCCGCCAGCTTCAATACTGGTGTCAGAGCATTCTGACGTGATATAGATGATACATCAAATTAGCGGCTTGTGGGCTAAACATGGATAGTGCGGTATAAGATACATGGATATTACATCGTCCGGAAGGTCCAAAGAGATCAGGAACGAAACTACAGAACGATAGATGAAAGAAAACAAACAAAAGTTGCCAGAGCCCACAATTCTGGGTGGACTCTCCAATTAGTAATACCTTGACTATTTCTAAAAGAAGAAATGTCAGTTTCAGGTCTAACGAGCTGAGATTTTGGGAGGGCTTACTGTGACGAGCCTGTCTGACTGGAACCACTAGAGTTCGCTGGGCGCGCTGTAATCGAGACATCTAGAAGGGCGACAAGACCATCTACAGCGTTCGTTACGCCTTCTACCCCTACAGTCAGGTTGTGATTGATGCCGATGCTTGTGTTCTGCAGGAGACCCGAAACATATGTAATGCTGGTCTGGTAGGTGTAGTTTCCGTAGGAGGTTGATCCCGAAAACGTCGACGTGTTGCTTAGAGTAAGAGTAGGGATCCCAGAGCCAGTGATGTTGCCGATGATATAGTCGCGGCCGAGATTGTATCCGTTGATGACAATATCGTGACCTTCCGCTTCTGGCTTTTCGTAGGATGTTGCCATGAATATAGCACCACTAGAAGGGATTGTGTCAGGCGCTGCACAAAATAGCTGTTAGAAATAGTAACCTATTGGCTCCATCCCCGTTTTGCACCCAATATCGGAAATGATTTCCTCCTTGCACGGTCTCTGTACAAGTTCCTACGGCAGGGTCACCATAATCGTAGCGCATAACGGCGGTTTGGTTCACTGCGGAGGGCAATGCTAGTCAGAAACATGAAACTCCGTAAAGAAGCCCCACGTACAAAGACCTTTCCCATCCCCAAGATTTGCCTGCTGAGAGTCCCCATCATGAAAACCTAAGCATTCGCCAGAGAAAGACAAGGACCTTTGAAAGTAATCAGCACTTTATCTACTGAGCATGACTGGATATTTATCTCACAAGAAATAGTTTAGGAGGCCTCCATCCGTCTGTTGCACGGCGAGAACCGCTGCGTCCGAGTTGCCTGATACTATGATGTTGATAGGCTCCTGCTGACCTGGCGGAAAGGTTTCCCCTAATACCGTCTAGAAAATTTAAGTGGATTGTTTCGTAGACACATGTATCAGAGCGCTCACCGTCAACATCGACCCCCCATTGCTATCAGGATTATAATACCCCGCCTCAGGCGCCGCACGTCCAACAGGAAAATGGTCTCCTGCGAGGGCAAAAGGAGAGACGCAAAGGAGCGCAAGCGATTTCCGGTTGAACATGAGCGTCGAAAGCATAGTTTGTTTTCACAGCACGGCTTCCTTTTGGCCGATAGCACGTGGAGAGAAGGTTCAAAGTCGATCGGGCCGTGCTGATCTCGATTTGATTTTGTTAGACCGGCGGTAAGGAAAAAGGAGCTAAAATCTTCAGATTCTGTTCGTTCCTGTTGGTAAATTTTACAGATTGAAAACACCACTGACTGACCGCTGATATAGATATTCCGGCTAGTTGGTCGATGGTTACTTCCCAATCATCAATTTGGTTACATCTTGATACAAGTCGAACCAAAGTCAAACTGGATGAAGGCACTGTATCAATATAGACTTGGATTCCCTTCAGAACATGACCCCAGAAAGAGTAGAGAAAGTATTGAGATTCTTAGCTTTCACTACTGGCAGGATTCAATGTTGAGTGTCGAAGAGGAAGGAGCGGCGTACCGGGCCGGTATATTGTTGACGACTATTTGCCCTCCTGCACCAACCACCACGACGTCGAGAACTTGCGTTCACTGTGAGCGATGAGCAAGCCAGCAAAACCAAAGGCCGTCCAAGGACAGCATGCGGGAGCGTACAAGCCTGAATCAGTCAAGGCAGGTCTCTTCTATCTGACAGGAAGCACTGTCTACATCTGCCCAGGACGTCGCCGAATTCTTGAACATAACAATCTCGGATTCTGTCGCCTCGTCATTGGCCAGTGATGTCGAGTATCGGCTGCACCAGGTTATTGAGGTTCGTGGACATCGCGTGTCACCAAATTATTCACTGAGTTCATGCAGGAAGCAGCTCGATTCATGCGCCATAGTCGGCGAACGATGATGACCACAGTTGACATCGACCAGGCATTTCGCGTCCTCAACCTCGAGCCTCTGTACGGCCATACTCCACATAATCCTCCGACTTTCCGACGTGCGCCGGCATTCTCGCATATGCCTGCTGCTGGACCTGTATATTTCGTGGAAGATGAAGAGATCGACTTCGACCGGGTTTTAAGAGAAGAGAAGATATCTCTTCTGCCAGGCGTGAGCTGGGCAGCACATTGGTTGGCGGTAGAAGGCGTCCAACCTCTTATACCGGAAAATCCTCCTGCTATTCCGCGCGATATTGACCAGGAAGGCGGGAAGTCGCCCCCTCGAATGAACGGTATAACAGCGCCAACCGTGCCCGCGACGACCAAAAAACAGCAGCAGCAGCAACAACAGCAGCAACAGCTTGTCAAGCAGGTTCTGTCACGCGAGCTGCAGCTCTATTACAGCCGCCTCACTTCTTCCCTGCTTCCTCCTTCCTCGGACTTTACCAAACGAACAGCGGCACTGGCCAGTCTAAAAAACGATGCGGGTCTGCAGGCACTGCTCCCTTATCTCATCAAGTGGGTCGGTGAAGGAGTGGTAGGCGCCCTCAAGGATGGGTCGCAGAGTGAACAAGAGGGTCGTGTGCTCGAGGTGCTTCTCGACGTCATCAGTGCACTTATGGAAAATAAAACCTTATTCGTCGAACCATATGTAAGTCTTGTATTTCCGGGTTCTTGTCTCTTTTGGGCGCTGTGATGTATTTCAACTTGCCATCTTGACCGAGAAACCGTTTCTGGGATTTGCCCCAGAATGTCCCCCTCGTGTCATAAGGTCCTATGCCTGTGGAATGACCTATCAGCGCCTTAAACCACTGTCCTACAAATCTTGATGCTAATAAGATTTGATAGCTTCACCAAATACTTCCGCCCATTCTTTCTACCCTGCTTAACTCTTCTTTGCCCCCCACTCATGCGACATATCTCCGTACATCAGCATCCCAGACGTTATCACGACTGCTGACCCAACACTCGACAACATACCCTTCACTTTCACCTAGGATAATGAAAACTCTCCTCTTAGCTCTCATATCACCGAACAAGAGCAAAGGTACGCGTGAGGGTGCTATTCGCGGCCTCATGGGCGTAGGCAAAGAGGCCGTCAGAAAAGGTCTTGTGGACGGTGGGGGTGCGAAGGTTGTGGGGAGCGAATGCGGGGCCCCAGACTCTGCATCGCTGATTGACTCTGTCATGGTGGGTCTGTTTCCTCATCGAAGACTTGTCTGTGTATAACCTTCTTCTAGGCTGCCTTTGAGGTTCTACACCCTCGCTCTGATATGGCGGACACGCTGGATATGACGCAAGAAGAAGACATCGTTCTAAGAAGCAATTTACGGGAGGTTTTAGGCGACTTTTTTGCGGACAGGATCTCAGGAGACGCCGCCTGGTCCCGGGGAGTCCTTGGAGCGAACAATGGGACTTAATGTCGGAGGATTCTTTTGCTTATTCTGCTCGTTCTTTGTGGTCGCGTGCTAGTATATCGTGTATGACTACTAATACTTTATTTGCAGTATCATTGTATCACTTCCCTTGGTTCTATCACTCTTATTTTAGACCTTCAAAGCCGAGGCATCATTTGCCGTGCAGGGGCGCTTGTTTGATCCAGCTCGGTACCATCACACGTTGATTGTTCTCATTCATCATCTGTGCATCACCATCATCCCATCAGCCTCTTGCAAGGCCACTACGTGGTCGCGTTTATTATATCAAGGGCAAAGAACGCCCTTCTCTCCCTGCCTTCTTCCCCCTTTTCGAAACGTGGAGACCCCAAACTAAAGATCATAAACGTCATGGTACTTGGCGCGAAAGAACACGGATGGTTCTTTTCCTTTTTCGAATCACCCAACATTGTCTGAATGACTCCAACTATTCTGATTTCTCTTACAGTTAATCCTGTGACATCTTCGCCATGAGTTCTTGCTTGCATACGAATGGGTCGTCCAAAGGATCTGCCTTATGGGTACCCGCCCACCTACGAGAGGTTTTGATGGAGAATCCTGCTGGCGTGGAAGTGTTCGTTAACGAGATGTCGAGTGACTTTCAAGTTCTCCAGGTCCATGGAGCGTTATTCAAAGTAGGCCATGGAATTCCTCCATGCGGCTCAAATCAGCACTAACGTTAACAGGTTTACATACCCTCGATTCTTCCGCTGGCGCCGGTGTTAGCAAAAGAAATCAGCTCCTCAAGGAATAGAGACCGACCCGATGACCCAATCATACTTTCTGATCCCCCGGAATCCGCGAAACATTTCCAGGCTTTCCTATTCGGAGTGTACAAACAGTGAGTCTCCGCTACTTGCTTTGCTCCGCCCCATGCTAAGTCCTACCGCGTAGGCCCAACCTAGACGCTCGTGCGGTGTCGCTTCCTGATATCCTCCTAGTTGCAGAGATGTCCTTCCATTACGGAAACATCAATGGCGCATGCTGGGCCATGGAGGGCGTCCGGTCGGCCGTGAACGCCACACAAAACAGACCTCTACGCTATGCGTCGACGGATATCTTCATACGACTCCTCAAGGTCGCTTTCATCTGCGAAGACGATCCACTGTCACATTCGGTCCAATCTCAGTGGTTGTGTAGGCTTTTCCGAGGGGAGCTGTCTCCGCTGCCGGCGATAGAAATGGGGAGCAGAGAGCCTGGTCGGTTGGAACATCTCCTAAGCCATGCGTATTACGTTCATATGATCGGGCTTGACCCTCTGCTGTCTGCAGGCCAGTCCATCGAGGTCAGGTCCCCCTTGTCGAGCATCCAGAACCTCCACGTCCGGTGTGGTTATTATTCCCTGTCAACGTTCATTGCGAAAATACGGGAGTGCCCCCCACCATTTCGGAGAGGAAGGGGGTGCACGTCTCATGACGACTGTGAGAGGGTGTGGACGGCGAGTTGGGGGATTGCTATGAAGAACAGTTTAGTGGGACCGGAGGTGGATATTCTTGGGCGCCTGAGAAGCGTCGTGTTGGAACTCGGAAGGGACCCACTGCTCCCGCTTGCCATGTTTCGTCATTGTCGTATGAATGCGCTGGGAAGCGTTACAAAGCTGAGAGAAACCATCTCAAAGCAATTGAATCACCATTTTGATTTGTAAGTCGGAAGTAATCTGATAAGGAGGGGCCATAAGAGACTTACCACAGCTCAACACACCGCACATGAACGTCTTTGGATATGCGAGAACGAGAGAAGCTTTTCGTGTATTTGAGAACTCGCGTGCTGTCGGAGAATACTGGATTCAAAACAGCAACTCCCACGAACCCTAATTTTCTGAACAGCGAAGTAGATGCTGTCCTAGTCACTTGTCAAATTCAAGTCAAATTGGCATCTGGGAAGGTTCTTAATTCCTCCGATTCGCCCCAAAATCCAGTACAGATTCACATAGGAAGGGACTTGTTGAGTCTGATGACATGAACTGAGAGCAATAGTCCGAAGCGATGAACAACTAAAGTATGCAGGAAATCGAAATAGATTGATATGGGTATAAGTCAGAAACCGCCCGTACGTACACTGATATACATGATGTTTTAGTATCAATGGAATAAAATGTAACTCGTCGTCTGATTACTTTTGGTTTAGGTCATCAGAGTCATCGCAAATCATGAACATATCATCCCCCCCGGTGAATAAAGTGGAGCGTCATAGCTCATCTCCGCCTCGGAAACAGCTTACACAAGGAGGATGCATCTCACCTAGAAAACCCGACGAATGGTTAGCAATCAATTCTCCACATCTACGAGGGTATGTACTCACTGCGTGCCCAGTAGTCAGGTTGATTGCGCTCCAGCACTCGGTTGAATGGCACATATAGGAGCGACAAGGTGATGTCCCCGTTGACCAGTGCCTGATTGGCAATCTCGACCTCCAGATTAGAGTTTAAGCGAAGGTCCAAGGGAGGCTCCTTAGACGCAACAGCGCCCTTAGATGAGAATTGGGGAGAGGCGAAGCTGGTAGCGGTTTCCTGGGCAGACATAACGTGGGACGCTGAAGAAACGCCCAGGCGCTGCGTCCTTATATAAACCGTGCATCGACTCTACATATTTGGACCGGGGGTTCCAGTAACGTTATTTCCCCCGCGATATTGCTTGCCAATAAACCGGGTGCCTCATCGCACGCAGTAACTTAACCAGTTCCAGACTCCAGACTCAAGAGAAGAAGAACACCGGCACGTAACGGCCGCTTTTTGGAATTTGATAAACGTGGGCCGAATCTTTCCATACTGGACTGGAAGGGGAATTCGGTTTGAGGAACGAAATGCGGAGGAGGCGACGTTCGGGGATTGGCTACTAGGAAAATCGAGAATTCGGATGGCGTCGGCTGAAATAGCGGGAATCACGACGAGGGTTGCGAAGGCGCGGACGCGACGCTCGCGCAAATCTTGCCCCTTCTTTCTTGTTGGTACCCCTGGGACCAAATGGAAGTGCCTGCGGAGCGTGGCACAATTATAAGAATGCGAATTGCGAAACCCAAGCGAAACCTTGCTCATCGTTACTTTGACCATCTGTGGAAAATGTGTCCATTAGTATGTGCGCGTGAGGAGACGGGTTTAACAGCAGAATGAAAGTTTGAACCCGAGGTGGAGCGTCAACGCCGACAGCTTGGGATGTTAATATGACAGCGGTCCGAATAGGACAAGCATTTTCATTTAATGTACGCGACGCGGAGACCTAGACCTACTAGGCCTATAAGTCGGTAACGAAGTCTGTTTTGCGTTACGTTAGAGATTTCAAGCAGAATGGCTCTAGCCTCTGGACAGGCTTTGCCGCCTGGCACCCACAGGCAACAGCGAAAAGAAATATGTACAGCAGCGTCTTCACTTTCCCGCCTGACGTAACGGAGGAGACGGCACAGTCCGAAGGCCTGCCTGGGAGCGGTTATTTTTGAGACTGCATTTGGGGATACTAAAGAAAGGTATTGAATGAATCGCGGCTTTACTGTGATCGACATTGCTACACAAAAAGAACCCCAGGTGGACTGGGCTGCATTCCCTATTGACATTCTGTGAGCTTCCCGTCAACCGATTGCGTTACACAGAACAACACAAGCAAAATTATAAATTCCACACCATAATGACGAAACTATGACCGTTCTATTGAGCTTAAACCACCGGCTGTGGTTGGCTCCAGTAAATGCTGCTTTCTGTTGAAGACCATACGCCCAGCGTAAGGATATATCCGACGACACCCAAAATATACGTCATAATGATTACTAGGCGAAATATCAGCAAGGAAGAGAAGGAGAGTTAACCGACGCACGAAATGTCTTTGAAGGAAAATGTCTTAACTCTTGTTGCAATCCGGGCACCCCCATTATATTACAGAACACATGTGCGGTGATAGGAGGCCATATTGACCCAGTTCGAAGGAATAGATACGAACAATGGAACCCAAAGAGTGTGGTATATGCCATTTGAAATGCTATTGGAAGTCAGGATAATGTATTCCCGGAGAGAGAACGCGACCTACTAATAGCTAAAATAGCACGCTTCAGTGCTGCGGTGGTCCGTCCGAAGCGATTATAAACATCCCAAGCATGATGAACGTGTGCTGAAAATATGTTCAGCGTTGATTTCCGCTACACAGCTGAATGTACCCACCCAGGCCGAACCATAGCGGAGCGAGGAATATCATACGATAAACCGACGCGCCCGATAAATGGTAGATGGAGAGCATGCATGCTCTGAACACAACCTCTTCTGTCAGAGGCGCCTGTAACAGCTATCAGGCGACACACGTCAACAAAACGAGGCAGAGCTTCTCACCACAACGTATGTCCTGATTCCTAGCAGAGACTTGAAATGAATCCAGGTGACGTTGTTGAGGTTGTATAACTTCTGGAACGGTAACGTTCTGTACAGGGACATCGCGTACAACGGACCGAGAAAGAGTATTGGGGTAATCAAGTGGGCGACCACAAGGTGGGGTGCTGTAAATCCCAGTCGCTTGAGAGTGTCGGCCCTTGCCCCGCTGGCTGTCTGTACAATACTCAGAACGGGGCACCATAGCAAAGTGGTCGTACGCACCGCAAACGACCTCAACCGCACCCAGTATACGACGAAGCATGACAGCACCGTCGACAACACCACCGCCGTCAACCGTGCTCGAATGACGTCCGAATCGTCTCTCCATCGTTCTTTATCTTGTTTTCGCCGGATCTGGCCGTCTGGTAGCTTCACAGGCTTGGACACGAACGACAAACGCGCATTTTTGGATATGTAAAGAGACCCGACGTAGGAAGACACGAAGAAAAGAGCAAGAAGTGTTGCTTGCGACGGAGGCAGTGGCGGGTCCTCGACGGTGACCATGGCGGTCGGTGTGAAAGAGAGGCTTGTATCATGACCGTGTTCGATCAACGTGATTAATGCTGACAACAAGGAATGACAACAAAATAACAAACAGCTTGTAGGCAGCTCGAGTCTCGAAAGACCAGATTACTCAAATATATGTAGATACATTTTATATCATCAGAAATAAAAACTGTTCTCAAAAACTTGCCCTCCCTCGGGACTTGTAGCTGAAACAAGGCTGCTGTGAGATACTCGAGCTTCTCATGGCGCAGACAATTACAGGCGCCGTACAAATTTACTTACGTGTTTGCTTATTTCCGCGGGTATTTCTTGGCATATAAGGCTGGATGTTTCGTATGTCGTTTGCTATAGATGTAACCCTTTTCCATTCACTTCGTTTGAGAACGGCCCCGTGATTCTGGCAGCCGCAGTCTACAGCAGTAAAACCGGGGCACGTTTCACCGGCGCTCAATGGAAGTGGCGAGTGGCAAAGGGCGAAGCGGCATGGCCGATGCCGTCTAGGTTTGGCTTTGTGAAATTTGGCAAACATTCGAACTGCCATCTCGCCATCATCGTCAATGCGTCATCGGCACTCCTTGCTCCTCATTCCCGATCGGCTTTCATCCGCACGATGCAACGGTAGTTTTGCGGCGTTTTCTTGGAATTTATTCGGCAAAAGGTAACTTAATATCTCCCGAAGTGAGATGACTGGATCAGCCTTGGATAGCATCACAAAGGCATGCTTCACCCCCAAGATACACCGCATCCCAAAGGCCGGCATTCTTTGCTAGGCTTCTGTTCTCAAATATTTCATGGTCGGCCGGCTTAACAGAGAGCATCTCCGGGGAAGACCTAGGTTCTATAGTGTTCTATAGCACAGAAGTCATCCCAGGAACAGCACAGCCCATAATTCGACTGCGTATTTCTTTCTCTAAGGATCTGCGCCAAGATCACCGTCGCATATTGCCATACCCCCACGATTCTTCCATCAAGCCCGGTGTTAAATGGTGCAATCTCGCAATCAACGGTGACCTTTTGTGGCGAAACCCGATTCTTATTCTGTCTTCGGTTCTCGTTTCGAAAGGCCACTCTACCTATCCATCGTGACTACGTCGATGACTGTCCGCGGCTCCAAGATCCGACACGTGTAGACAACATGTTCTACGGGGGGCTCTGCAACTGCATGTAAAGGCGAACTATGACCTTCGTGTCTTTCCAGATGCCCCCAATTCGCATTACTCGACTCCAGCCATGACACGCTTCACAGTATTCGACCCGAGTCACATAATCAGGCAACTCTTCTGTATCTTCCACCGTTCGAGTCGGAGACGGAAGTCATTTCAACGCCTATACCCGGTTGAACCGCTGTCGCCCGAACTGAAATACAAAGATGATCGTCAGGCTACGTCGCTTGCCGAGTTGGTTATGTTTGCCGTCGATACAGCAGCTGGATGCGTCTGGGATGCGGTTCATCATCCGAATGGGAACGATGGCAGGGAGGACGAATACTGTGTCCTAAAAGCCCAAAATACGCTCTTCAAGGCAAGTCATCATCCATCTCGATGCCTTCTTCGACCTAACGTCCCACTGCAGGTACGAAGACGCGTTCTGGCGCGAGACGATTCGGCTTTTCGAGGCCTTGAGACATTGTCCAATGGCTGGACATATGCCAACCTGCGTGTCATTAGGATTTCCGAAACTGCTGGTAAATTTCGGGATCTGCTATGGGCTTTGCATCATGTGTGAGTCCTCATTACGGCTGATTATTTTTGTGCTGAGCGTATTGCTAGAAATCCACAAAGCCCCAACTTCGTTTATAACACCTCAATCTTTTGTCTCCTGAACATTGCCGAGCTATCGAGAAAATATCATTTCCCCTCCTTTGAATCATGGGCTGTCGACCAACTCTACAAAATGCTGGAAATAACAGCACTTCCTTTCTCTCTGATATCGACAACGCTTTCTTCCTCAACGTCCTCTTCCGTAACCCTCACCGAAAATACGCCAGCATCGCCGAGCATAGATTCACTCTGTGCTCGTCTTCTCGACATTTCCTTTGCTTTCCGATTCGATGCCCTATTTTTCCTCGTAGCGCGAAGGATTATTACTCAAACCTTGTGGCGCGACTACCATCCCGGGGAGACACTCGTTCGAACCATACAGGAACTTTCGGTCCGCCGATCTCGTTTCAAAATCCAACTACACCAGCTCTTGGGAGTTGTCTACTACCGTATGTTAGTGTCTCTCCCATGCCCCGCGACACCCGGAGGCGGTATCATCTTCCCGCGTTCGATGGATGTCGAACTGCGGATGTGCTTCCTGTCTGCACACGAGTCGCTTACTCACATGTGGTCAGAAATACGGTCGTCTCTGTCTCTCAATGGCGGGTCTGAATCCGCCTTTCCCAGCCCACATGCCGGATGCAAGGAAATGTGGGACTATTACTGGGCAGAATCAGCTCGACGAGCTGAGCAGGCTGCGTCGGGGCAAGGTACAGCCGACGTTTTGGGCTTGTTGAAGTCCACGATGATTGCGGTGCGGAAAATTGTGGCAGACTCACCACTGGTGTGTTTGGAGTGTTCTTTAGCTGGTCTAGAGGCGGTGGACAAGGTTCGGGATGGCATCATCAATAAACTGAGCGGACTATTCGTGTATTGTTAGTGCTAGGAATACTTGGACAACTTGTATGTGTACGAAGTTCGACTATCATTATTTTGGTCGTTTCCTGGTCATACAAGACGCTGAGACTCGGTCATTCAAGCCAGATGTCCGACAAAAGTGGTCGTGTGACTCAAAACGTTCTGGGGATGCTCATTATTACGGTTCCAATAAAATTAACTTTCCAAGTTCCTTCCTTCGGCGGTTATAACTGTTTCATTCCGGGCGTCGGCTATACACCTAGTTGAGTATAGCTTTGTGGTCGCCGCTTACACCAGGATACGCCAGGAAGTGCTTAGTTGATCCAGTGATTGATTGATATAAAGCTATATAGGTTCATTGTAAATCTGATACTACTTCGTACTCGACATTGATTCATGTCGCTGTTCTTTTACAGCCGTCAGAATCCAGTCACAATTGCCTCCCGAGTATGCAGACTGCGATGGCTTAGTCGGCTATGCGATCGACCCGGAAGTTTTGAGCCTCATCAAACACGTGTTGTCCACTCCTTCGACTGAACTACAACTTCAACCCAACCATCATGTCTTGCAAAGACCTAGGTCCTCCAAACATTAGCTTCTTGACGTACAAACTTGGTGGAGGAAGCACCAGCCCTTTCTTGGCAGTTCTGGCCGGAAGCACCGTGGCAGACCAACTATGAGATGCACAAGAGCGAAGAGAGACCTCTTCGCCCGTCAGTGATTCACTTCCTTCGTTTTCACCTGACTTACTTATTAAATAGTCGCCTTACGTTATGGATGTAATATGGGTTCAAGACAAGAGGAAACTGATGTTAAAAAAAGTCACAAAGTCTTAATATCCGTTATAAGTCAAATGATCTGTTTTCCTATCGTCACCTCCGCTTTCAGAGGGTTAACGCGATCATTGTGTGCCTATTTACGATGTATTAGAGTCTCCACACGACCCAGAATACTTACGATATCCAAGTTATCATACCGTGCTTGCACAAATTTAATTCGCCTAATTTCGACACTGTTGGAGAACCCCTTGAGTACTTTCAACAAAATTTCGAGGTATACCCCTCCTTAGTCCACCATAATTTGCCTTTTTACTGAACACATATAAGTACAGGGCATCGGATTTCTGCATCGACATTACATTGCTCGCCGGTGGATAATTATGTTAGCTGCTTTCCTCCTGCGCTAAGACTAAACCTACAGGGATATAACAATTTGAAACCTCATGTTCGATGATAGCAAATTCCATCCGAAGGATTTTCATCCCCCCAAGGCGTAGATGGGCGAAACATAATACTCGTACCGAGTGCTGGCCACGTTATTTTATCATCAATTTTGTAATGTCTCGTAGTCATACACCGCAAGATATACCGTACGAACTTGTGTCGAGGTGCGGCAATCGTTATGTTCCGGAATACATCCCGTCGAAAGAGGGTGACCGGTGCAATCCGTTTCCCACTAATATATTTTGCTCGGAAAGCATTTGGAGCAACATTTCCTTGTTGTTAGTAAAAACATGTTGTCGTTCAGTGATATTGGTGTTCACTTTATTTTTCTTAGCACAAGCTGTTGGAGGATATCCGTCCTATATACCCGTACCTTTCCTTATCGTCTCACATTCCTACTTACCTTATACATTACTACCTCCTGTCCTTTCTCGATCACTATATAAACCAGCCGTAGTTACCCAGGTACCTCAGTCGTTTCGCCGACGCTGTGCCCGACTGAGGTACGTATACCTTACCGTGTTTGCTCTTATATTAATCACTCTCTTTCGTAGCTCTTACTTATATCCTTCCGCTAATACAAGCAGCCGCCACTGCGGCAATTCGTTGTCCCCTTCGTGGAAGATGTGAGTCAAGTCGGGCCCTCTTCGCGACCCGCTGTAAGCGAGGTCGTGCGCCGTTTTGCCGTATTGTACACCTCGTTGACGAAGCATCAGTTGCGCAAGCCCGCAACTTCTACAGCGATTCTCGTCTTCCAGCGAGTGCGATAGCTGAGGCATATTGCTCCCTTTCTCTCACCTCGTCCCATTTCGAAATTTCCAGTGTCCCACCTGCCGGTGATCGCAATCGCAGACACTTCTATACCCTAGTTCCACTGGGCGCAGCTCAGCTTGATAAAAAGCCGCAAACGTTCGAGGATACCGATTGATTGTTGTATTTATGGAGTTCTTTTACTGGCCAGGAAATGCCATGCATACGACATTAATTATCGTCCTTTGGGAGGGTTGAGAGAGAGCGGGAACACTGAAATTATTAAGGTTCTAGAAGTGACCCTCTAAGTCAACTCTATGATACTCACATGAACGCTCGTATGCACCAGACATACGCCAGGCTTTCGAGCTGTCCAGTAATGTGGGCTGGAGGAGGTTAGAGACGCCCCTCAGATCTACCGGGTTGCATTGGCAAATTATAAACTGTTTGACCTTAGGCGCTCCCATTACATGCAGCAATGCGTACACTGATGTACTTACGACGCGGACATCGTTCGGTCCAGAAGAGTGCTGTCGGTAAAAGCTCGGGTGTCAGTGGAATCTTCCCGAAGCGGACCGATAAGGCATCAAAATCGCATGATGACTTTTGAGTGAGTATCATGATACATCACTGGTTCAAAGGATCCTTTGTGCATTTGTTGCGAAAAGTGCCTATAGGTCTATCAGTATACTATTAAAGCACTGACTATTCCTACGTACACTGACATTAACTACTGGGGCTGATCACGAGCAAGCACCGCCGCGTCTCTGTACATAGATTACGGGTTGCGATTTCAAAATAGAGTAAAAGAAAAGTCCTGAAGGTCGCGCGGCGACCTGCCCTTAATACCACGTGACTTGGAGGATCCTTTGCTTCTTACCACGACGGTGGCACGACCTCAATTCAGCGCGTTCAGTGTTGTGTGCTCCTAAGTACGCGTATCTTTATTGATGTGAGCTTCTGGATGTGTCTAAATTATATCTCATGCTGTTTTTTTTTTACTTGGACCAATAGTTCGGTTATGCTTCCGATAGAACTGCGCCATGTCGCCACGGACGCACAATGGCCTCTAGAAGTCCAGCCACTCTCTGTGCATCTTTCAATGCCCCTTCTCTCTGTATCTAGAAATACATGTCTGTCTGGAACACATATGTTCTCAGAGCTTCTCGACGAACTGAGGAGCAAACCTTCATCTTTGGCCCCGAATGCGCACCCACTTTTCGGGTTTCTGGACATTATACTGGCGACGGTGTCCTCACTTCGACAGATGAAGGAAGACCCTCACCCCATCACCGCGCCTATTTGGTCCACCTTGATCCGGGCATTGTGCTATACATGTTTTAGTGATGTCGAGATATCGTGAGTAATGCTATTGTGTGACCAAATCCTTCACTTAGCTATGCATGCATTTAAGTGACGATACACCTTTCATTCTTCCGAAGAATTTTGGCCAATCTGTCTTCGATGGACACGCTCTGATGCTCGTTTCTCATCTCTACCGGAACTCACGACCTACGCGGGGCAAACACCCACCTGGGTGTTCTCAAACTGTGGCGCCGGATAACGCTTGTTCTGACTATAGAAGCAGTAATGAAGACCCCGAGGAAACAAGGACACAGTGGAAAGGCGAAGACGGTCTAAATACCAGCAGCGACGCCCACGTCTCAGAGGCTGAACCCGACACTCGGACTTTTTCATCCGAATCAGACCTTCAGTTGGTGTCCGTGGAAGAACTATGTGACGAAAGATATGATGTCTCCTACAATCCTCCACATTCGGTGAAGTGGCTAGCAATGTCTCATTGTTCTTCGTCGGCACCTTCAGAAGTTTCCAGTACTATCTCCCTTGATGTGTCATTTCATGCGCACGTTCTTCCAGGTAGAGGTCGTCGTACTGATGCTGTCCTTCCTATTATCTGTATAGCAGATAGAGAGAACATTGTACCTCTCATTGCCAGCGTGGCTTACCAGCGGCGTGTTTGGGGAATCGAAGACCCTGTTGTAGGTGTTATTCTCGCCAAGGATGGGTTTACGGCACAGGTCGTTTTTGGGTGGACAGATCTATCTGATTTGTATAGCGACTCGGATTCTCCTGGTGATGCCGTGTTGGACGATTTAGTAAGTTAATGGTTGATCTTCTATCTATCCTGAGGCTAATCGTGTAGTAGCCTACGGTACACATCGCCTACTCAAACTCACCTTGTGTAGCCAACGGTGTCTTCAATCTGACCGATCCCATCTCGACCCTCGCTTTTTCGCAATTTATAATCGACCTCCGCGATCAATATAACAAAGTGGTACAACACTGTTGCGAGTCTCGCACGGCTGCCAATTCTACGTTTACCTGGAGATCAGATCTTATCGATCCCCCGTCTCTTATTGATTGGAGTGAACAGAGAGAAGAATCTGTCGCCTCGTGGATTCGGAGTTTGAGAACACCAAGTAGCGTTGAGTGTGTGGATGCAATACGCTGACTTTGAATATCCTCGTCTAACCGTCCTGATAGCACCGAGGACGACCCACCTCCGTACCCCATTACCCCCCCCTCCGACGCAACCATCTGATCACATACCGATGTCGAATCCAATGAAGAAAGCTGGTGGAGGCGATGGACCGTAAGCATTCCTAACCATTGCACAGTTCTGGCCTTTACCTCTTCCCCACAGCGACAGTTCCCAACGCATAGAAACAGAACAGGACGGGGAGCAGACAGGGTATAAAGGGACGACCACATCGAGGTTCGTTCAGCGGTCTGTTTTTAGCTCATGACACTCACGGCTTCCCGCAACTTGGTGTCTAGGTAGGTTCCCTTGTGGACGTTGTATGAAGCACTGGCCGATATATGACGTCGGTTGCAGATCTGTTAAATCAAAGTCGATATCGGAGCTTTCTGCGACGTGCGTTCATATCTTCTCTTGTTGGTGGCATTTCATCTGCGGCTCTACCGCACATCCGTCCTTTTGGTGGCTTGTTTGGACGCTCCTGTTCAAACGCACCAGTTCCGAGTACTTGTCGTCATTCTTATGCGGCACTTGCGAGATATACCTCAACGTGAGCGCCAATGCTTGCGACTCGTGCTGAGTTTTCATCGACCTGTGATGGCTGGGCTGAGGTCCCTAGTTTCCAATGCAAGCCACAGGACCGCTTTTTGTCGATTTTGATCTGAATGTTCGCCGATACATTCTGACCTTCAATTTCAGGCTCCCTTCGAGTTCCATCCAATCTTGTTCAGAGTAAGCATCTGACAGGAACACGCTACACCCCTTTTATTAACGCTTTCTCTAGATTCGCTAAAAAGGCCGAATACGGAATCGACCCAAGCCACCCACTCTCTATGACTACATACACCTACGAACGCTATGTTTTATCGATTAGCGCTTTGGAGGTTAATTCTAACACCGCAAAACAAGAGAACATCAATGATTACGTATCTATCTACAACGATTTATCGTGCTTTAGGGACCCTGCGTGGCAACTAGAAGTGCGTACATAGTTGAGATACTCGTGATGACGCAAGCCTAATGTACTATTCTAGGAAGAACTACCGGTCGTCGAGGGAGCCTATCTAGAGGCTGTCCGAAGATGCTTCTGGAGGCAGCTTGCGGCTGTTCGCAAAAGACAAGACCAAACCATTCGCCCTGTGGATGAGTTGCATCAAGCAATCATTTCCGAACGTTTGTCCCTATTCTTTTGGGTGACTCTCGGGGCTTTTTCTCGAGGACAGCGAAAGTCCGTGAACGAAGCCGAGTCCCGTCATCAGTGGGACACGCTTATCTTCCATGTATTGAACAGTCTGGCTTCCAAAGACGATATGGTTCATATCAGACCTTTGTGTGTTGCTTCTCCACTGTCTGACGATCACATGCTTAATGACAGTTCGAAGATTCGAACGCTCTCTGTTACTTTCTCGAAATCGATTCGTCGATGCCCTGAATTCCACTAAAACAACCGACGAGGTCATGCCAGAAGCCAGAACTCGTGCGCGCGACTGTCATACGCTTTGCTTGGCCTCATTAAATGCTGCCTCTGCAACAGATTCCACGTCCAGTGATACCGATGCCTTGTTGGAACAGGAAGCAGCCGCTGTTTCGGTCGCCACTTATCTCCGGACCACGACTAATAAACTTTTCCTTGGGGACAAGAAAGACCTCCACAAATCTTTCATCCTCCAGCGCGCTAGCAACGAACCACACACAGGGACGTGTGACGCTGTTGTCGTACTTACGATGGACGAACTTGTCCTGCCTTCGTCGAAGTGCACGATACCCAATTTCATTAACATTCCTGAGGATCACAAGGGTCTGTTGCCACCATCACAGAGGGGACATCATGATGCCGACGGCGGTACGCCCTTGCTCCCTGCTCCTCCTTCCTTCAAAGTCAGGCCCTCAGATGACAAGGAGGGCTCAACTCTACCTAGACAAGAGCCCGCTAAAACTCGTGTCCCCGTGTCATCCAAAGTCAAACAGGAGGTCGCAGATTCTGACGGAGACTTCAGGCAGATTTTGAAAACTTCACGCAATTCTTTCCTAGCGGCTTCATCTGCTTGTAGTGACCCCCCCAGCCAGAAACCAACAGGCGATGGTATTCCGCAGCTGTCCGATGAATTTCCTACCATCATTCCTTTTGTACTAGGTGGCAAAATTATATTTGCTATCCTGGTTGTCGAGCACAAGAGACCCGGCGACGACCCTACAAAGCCACTAAACCAGGCTAGGATGTACGTGGAAGTATCGGTTAGGCTTCTGGAAGCACATGGAATCAAAGGACTTCCGGTTTTCGCCTTGGCCACCAATGGGAATGAGGGTGTTGTGTTAATGGCGTGGAGTTCGAAGACATCAGAGGTGATATATTTTACAGCTCTCCGACATAACGTCTATGCTAAAAATCATTTTGCAGAGGGTTTATCTCATAGACCGTTGCGTTCAAAAATTCGATATCTCCTCCCCGATCGAAGTTCTCCACTTTGCGACGTTTCTCCTACGCCTCAAAGATTACTATGTCAAGCATTTTATGGAAAATCCATCAGAGATCGAAGCGGCGAACCGAGCGGCTGAGGAGATGGCGAAACGGGCAGACAAGATGTTCCGAGAAACTAAGGAGCAAGGAGAAGATGTCGAGGTACATATAAACTGGGGGTGGTGGAAATCTGCTCAGACGAAACGACCGCCTAAGAATAAGCCAGGTAAGTCGAAGCCGGAATTGGGGAAGGTAGTAGAGGGGATGGAAAGTATGCACTTGTAGGGTCAAATGTTTGGCATTGAACATGATGCGCCGAGCGCTAGCATATGAGTGGGCACTACCTGACTACAACCATATGATCAATAGTTCCAGTAGGATGAAAAGTTCAGCGATGAGATGCTGTGCAGCCATAAGTGTTATTTCCACATTGCATGGGAGAGCAAAAGGCGTCACATTCACCAGTCTGGCTCCCATCTGGCAAGGGTACGAGCTCACGATCGAAGGACCCACGACTAAGAAACATCAGACTCAGTCGCCCAAGCCGCTGTAGACCTTGCAGACCTATAGACGGGAAACTAGAATTTAATAATCTGACGGTAAACCGGAAGAGCATGAAGGATTCTAAGAACGGCATGCGCGACGGGCAATCGCCTTTCGACTTTGTTACAGTTTTTTAAATTAGGAATTTAGCGTCGTCAAGATGGCCATGGACGAGATGACCGTCACCATCGTGTCGTGTACCAACCGAGGTGATGCGCGCCAACATCATGATAGCGTGTTCTGGGGTCGTGCATATAATATGATTCCTAAAGGATTCGTGCTCATGGCCAAGGTCAAGGTCCTCGCTTTTGTTCGGCGCCAGCTCAACTCAGCCCTAACTCCTTTTCATGGTCTCGTAACTTGCCTATGATATTCCCTTCAGGATAAGTCCTAGAACGGTAACACTCCGAGTCACTGTCTACCTTGTCAAGGACCATCGAAAAACCTTAACATGGATCCTACTGTCGAGCCACAGTATGCTTGCGATAGAGAGACTTGAAAGAACTTGGAAGACCGAGACTTAAACGAGCTTCTGCAGAACCGCGGTGGAGACTGGAGTCTAAAACGTCCGTCGGCCGGAACATGGCGGGCGGCCGCTCGTCAGAGTTCCTAAAGTAGCAATCCGATCCCGATTTGACTCACATCACATGATGCAACGCGTCCATCGCGTCATCGTGATTCCCGCCGTGACTCAACACCGAAATGCCGGTCTGGGTATATAAAGAAGGGCTAGGGCTGGTGGGCTGCATTCTTCCTGCCTCTGTGCTTGATGGCGCCCATGCCCCTCGTCCAGCTTTATTAACCTCCCCTCCCCTCCCGTTCTTCTTCGTTCACTTGCCTAGTACTTGGGTCTTGTACAAGGGCACTCTTGTTATGAAATTTTGTGCGATACTCATCAATACTAAACGATCCGGAGGTTTTAGACGCTGCGGCCTACTGCGCCTTTTTTTCTCTTGGGTCTCTGGATTGAGCTGCGCTTTCTGGACCTTGCTTTCTTTCTCTTCATCCTCTGTCTTTGTCCGGAGCGAGAAACATCGAACGCTCTTCTCTAGGATTCCAATCACTTTGCTCCGCCGACTTCGAATTTTATTCTTCTCATGCCCACGACGGAAGTCCTTGGCGTCTCTTTTTGGTCCCTTCCCCCCACTGACCACGGAAAAATGCAAAGCTCGAAGCGTTCCGTTAGCGCCTGCCTTTGGCTTCACAATCACCGTGGCAAGGCTTCGCTTAATTGTTTTTACCTCCACTCCCTTTATGTCTTTCTGGTGTGTTTCATCGATAACATTCGCTGTTCCGAAGCCTCCGGAAAGCCCAATACCTGCAGCGACTGCGTGCTGAGGAACTATCTTTAATAGATGGTTATCACAACTTCCATTGTACGCGCAAAATGCGCACGCTTCCTGGCTGCGCTTTCTTCGATTCACCGATATTCTCAGGAGCCTGCGGCCCGCGGCGCCTATGTTCCACATGTGCTGACGAATCTTTACGGCTGCGGCGCTCCTTTCTATGTCGATTCAGGAGTGCATTCCCTCGGGCGGTGATAAAACCCCATATCACAGCGGCACCAACGAGTCAGCCATGCCATTCGGTTGCTACAGACACCGCAGACATCAACACGTTGTTGGCGGGAACGCGTCGGGAGGGTCATCTGATATCTGGGTTTCAGGCGGTGTCTTCTGTGGCTGTCCAAATAAGGATCAAGCGCTAGCTTGGCGCCCTTCTTGGTCAGCCGGAAGTACGGATGATTGGTCAGGTACTCGATTTGGCAGTCCCGGATGCGCCACAATGCGATATGACTCGAATCGTGGGAACGTGAGTCAGGACGTGGAATGCGTTGGGGATGAATCTGGTGACATTTGGGGTGGTATAGTACAGCATTCAGGTTGGAAATCTAATTTTTGAACGTCAGATAGGCGCTTGAATAGATGAAAGTGCTCCGGAATAGCCTCGGAAGGCACCGAGTGTATGTGTCAGCGGAGTTTGAAACTGAAGCTGTGGACGGATTGCCTTTATAATCCAGGTCGAGTCACATTTTCCGACGTTGCCCTCTTTCCCCCCAATCTCTCACCTCGACGCTTTAGCAGATTTTTCTCTGCTCGGGGAGTCCGACTTGCTCAGTGTCACTCGTGAGTCAATTTCCGCTCAGATTCGTCTTGTTGCTTTGGCCTACGCTGGAGCAATTAGCGCAGCAATATCACGTTATTTGTTCGCCATTTTCTGCATTTTATTTTTCAATAATGGCTGCAAGTTCAAACGATGTTGGCCACGTTATCGTGTGGCGATCTTCAGCGCCCCCGGCGTCGTCGTCGTTGTTGTCGCCGGCGAACCATTCTGCCAACGATGAGGTCATGAGCTCAACGCTGACGATGTTGAACAGCCCTTCTAGGTCGCCCTCCGTGTCGCCTAGCCCATTTTCATCGTCATCACACCAACTCGTCGCAATTTCGGGACCTCAGACACAACGCTTACATCACCAAGAGCCAAGATGTTCGCTTTGTGAATAACTCGGCCACTCTGTGTCCTACCTCGTCGTCGGCAACTCGCAATGTCTCAACAACGACCCCTCTTGAAGGTCCCCTTTCAAGCTTCCCTTCCCCCC
>JAUDZF010000334.1:0-24212 GCA_030407055.1 Armillaria mellea | reverse complement strand
CGGTGAAAAAGAATGAAGACGTGAAGCGTTGAATGGAGAGAGAAATTTCAACCGAGGCCGTCCCGGTGAAGGAAAGAATAAGGATTGTAACGGTCACGGTCACAATCTCCCCAATCCGTTGCCATCACCGTCGCATGCCGCATCATTATGGACCTGGAGATCCCTCTGACATGATTTGGCCTTTAGGGGAGATCCAGAGAGCTGCCATTGTGATACAGACGGTATCTTGTTCATCGAAGGCTGTCTGTTTTATTATTTGTTCTTATTTCAAGTTTTCACTGGACAGGGATTTGAGAGGATATACGAACATCAAAACAACCCTGAAAACGCGTGTAAATGAACCTTGTTCCTAGGTTAATTTTGTAAACGGCATCGCACCAGCGCCGCGATAATTTGCTATTACCATCGGACAGTGGGCCTAGCAAGTGGCATGATGCTCGTAAAGAACATACTCAACGATGTTAATCAGGAGCCTCTCAAATTCTAGACAAAAGAGTTGCAGGTAAGTATCTGTTCTGGCAGACGCCATCTATCGTCATCGACGACCATCACACCCGGGTGACTTTCAGAACCGATTCACACAATTTCACAGGAAATAGTGGGGAAAGGGTTCATGGATTCTGTGCCCTAGAACTCAATGGTACGCCCCATTCCTCCGGTTTAGGTGAACTGCAAGCGGGCTGTCTTTTCTCATCATCAGACGGTAGGCATCGAATATGGCATCACCACGAACAACTTGCGTCGGAGAATGGTCGAGCAGACTGTTCTTTATACAGGTATGATTCGAAACCCTGACTGGGATCGTGCAAGTAGAGAGGCTTCGGAAAAGTATATTTATGTATCGGCACAATACGGACAAGGCAGTGTACATTGCGGCCACCTGATTTTCAAGTGCCGAAGCATATCGTCACGAATGCTAGCGAGCATGCACCTTGTTTCGTGAAATTATGCGAGCTTTCTCGACATGTGAGCAAAAAAAAACGTCTTCATGATGCTCGATAATCAGGAAAGTCGGAATCTAATCACGTTAACTGCCCAACAGTTCATTGCATATACAGTTCCAACTGCCGTTGGGGTGTCGTCCGTCGGTACGAATGATGAGGCGGAAGCATTAAGCAAGGGATCTCATGTCATACGATGCTCCGCGGTCGAAGGCGTATCCCTCCGGCACATGCACTTCGGTGCCGTACTTGCATCAGCCTGAGTCCAGAGCTATTATTGGAAGGATGATGACCTGAGATTTATCTGATAATATATCCAGCGGACCCTAGTAGCATCTACTTATAAGTATGCATACTGCGAGTCGACTACATCTCATTCATCTATCATCATGACAGACACTTCAGTTCTCATTGTACGTCTCCTACTACACCTCTTTGTGCACAAGCTCATTGCTACATTTAGGCTGGAGCAGGTCCATCAGGCCTTGCCCTAGCTCTTGCTTTACGACAGAATGGCATGTCAGTTCGTATCATAGACAAGGGCGAATCATACAAAATCGGCCAGAAAGGATGCGGTATTCAGGTTCGTGTACGCACTGGCACGTCCACTTAGTCGCTAATCCATGCCTCGATTCAGCCCAGGATTCTTGAACTTTACAAGTTCATGGGTGTCCTATCCGACATCCAGCAGAAAGGAGGCCCTGTCGTTCCTTTCATTCATCACCTCCCAAATGGCGAGACAAAGACAATAAACATGGTCACTAAAAGCGAACCCATGCCAGATAAACCTTACGTATGTAGTTTCCCTTCCTGAGTGACCCAGACTGACGCTCGACAATTCCACCAGAACAATCCAATCTTGCTAGGCCAAGATCGCCATGAAGCAGTCCTAAGAGAACACTTGGCGAAGTATGGATGCGAAGTCGAGCTGGGCACCGAGATGGTATCCTTCGAACAGTCTGAGGACCGCGTCGTATCCCGCGTCCTTAAGACCCGTAAGGGCCAGACCGTCGAAGAAACCATTGAATCGCGATGGCTTATCGGCTCAGAGGGTGCCCGTAGCGTTGTACGCAAAACGCTAGGCCTGACGTTCCTCGGTGAGACCCGACAGAATGAGAACACAGTCGTTGGCGACATCAGGATTATCAAGCCACAACTAGGCGAGGTGAGCTTCGCAGGTAACTCGAGGGCTCCATCCACTGATCGTGCAAAGTTTTGGCATCATTACGGAGATATGACAACCAAAACGTACGTTCTCGCAGCTTACTTGGAACCATCTTACTATTATCTTCATAGAGTGACCATACGGCTATCTGAGGACCCGGCTGACAATAAATATCAGTTCTTTATTACGGGACACAAGTTGGACACGACGGAAGCAGCTTCTGGACGGGACGCGTTTATCAAAGAGTTCTATGCTATTTCTGGCCGGACAGACATTGAATTCGGTGAACTCGTGTGGATCTCCAACTTCAGGGGAGTATTTCCTCGCAGCGGATGTGTCCACTGGCAGATTGCTTATGTTTCCTACAGGCCTAATATTCGGATGGTTGACAAGTACGGTTCAGGGCGAGCTTTCGTAGCGGGAGGTGTGGCATTCTCTTTACTAAAAATATCACCAATGACCGACATCTATAGATGCTGCCCATGTTCATAGTCCTTCGGGAGGTCAGGTATGTGATCTTTAATGAACTACTTCTTGATGAAGGCATGACACATACATAGGGCCTAAACTCAGGCATCCAAGATTCGGTAAATAACTCATCGAACTCGCCTCAGATTTTTATGATGACCCACATCACCAGATCAATCTAGCATGGAAACTCGCCCTCGTCGATAGAGGATTAGCAGCTCCTACCCTTCTCGACACCTACTCTCAAGAACGCATCCCAGTCATCGCAGCGATGCTCGACAAGACCACCGATCTCCATAACAAGACCTTCACAGCGGGAGCTGCATCGTCTGAAGGGTGGCGACGAGGTCCGGAGTTGTATCAGTTTGGTGTCAACTACCGTGGGAGCCCTATAGTCGTCGACGAGGGGGGGACGCCTGACAGCGTCGATCCGTATCGGTCGGGAGAGGATGGGCCCGTGCGTGCAGGGGACCGTGCTCCCGACGCACCGGGTCTTGTATCTTCGCAGGGAGAGAAGACGTCCCTCTTCGAGATCTTCCGCACGTCGTACCATACGGTCCTCATCTTCCCTGGTTCTGATCTGGAAGTAAAGCCAATTCTGGACTTTCTGAAAGCCTACTCAGTCGGTACGGTCAAGTCGGTCGTGATACTTCATCAAAACACTATTCCTGCCCTTGATAGTTTCCCCGCTGACTTTGTCCTCACCGACGGAGACGGCCATGGGCGCAAACATTACAACGACCGCAACGGAATTGTTGTAGTCAGGCCAGATGGGATAATCGGAGCGCTTGTGGGTGGAGCAGAAGGGTTGAAACAATACTTCAAGGGGATCTTCTTGTAGTTTCTTGGACCAGCGATATTTACCACCCCATTCACGAGATAAAACTAGAGCAACCGGTAGAAATTGTGCTGAAGTTGTATTCAATAGAATGTACAGATACGTTGTTCGGAAGCCAAGTACGAAATTGAAGGGAAGGTTGGCGCAACAGCTTTCGCAATGAGTCCGTCGCATTGGGTTCAACGCATGTAACGGAGAAACGCAGAGACTGGTGGACCCATTAATTAAGAGTAGTCGGGGACGATTTTGGGCCTTCAAGTTGGCGAATGTCGATGACCGGAAAAAACCTCGGGAGCGTACGGGTCGAAGGTCAATCTTAGTCTAAATGAGTGTGTTGAGCTTGAAGAAAAGAAAATCAACGCACCTCGTAGCATTGCACCCTGTCCCAATCCAAAGAGAAAAAGAAACCTTACACAAATTCAGAGTTTCGGGAAATTAGAATAGAAATGGTGCCCGCATACAAGACGCAGGATCCAGCGACATATTGCTGCAATCAACGCAAGGTAGTTCGCATCCTTATAGATAACATACGCCCCTGCTAACCAAGACGACGCAAAGAAATCCGCACGGCTCTGCATTAGCGCTCCCGTTCAGAGAGTATTGTTATTTGCCGTCATGATTCTGATTTCGAGTACCATTGACCTGAAAAGAGATTGACGTGCTGGTCTCAAGCATAAGTCGGCACTAACGCACCTTCGTCCATTCGAAGATCCCCTTCCGTTAGTTTCCAATCCTGCTAGGTTCCTAGAACACAAGGCCACTCTCATGGAAGATCTCCAGGTCCAGAATATTTGTTGATCTTGCGGCGAAAAGCTGTGCGGTGTTGATACACATCGTATACATATCCTCGCTAGGACTTTTTGTTATCGGTACTTCCTGCGAGAATTTAGCGATCTTGAAAGAATCTGAGTGATCCTTGCGCAGGGCTATGAAGAGGTATATACGGCTCAGTGGCAGCAATGATGATAGTAACAGTCAAGAGATGAAAGTTGTTGTGGTATCTTTGTACCGCTATCTCTTCGTCGATTTCGCTTGGTCCGGAATGTCTTCGATGTCAACCGTTGGCCTCAGCCATCCACGATCCGGGATACCCTCCGTGCAAGCGCGATAGCTTGACCCTAATCCTGTCCATAATTTTCTCTATGTTCTTGCTGTGTTATCTGTATTCCTAGCTGTATACTGCTGTGTTCATTGTAAGTCGACGTTCAACGAGATCTTCCTGATCTTTTTGTACTGATCTCGTACAGACTCTCTCTCATGGATTCCAATCATACTGCTCGTCGTCGTGATACGACGCAGCCTACGCTTCGTTCAATCCTCAGGCCCCCTTCGGGGTCGCGTCGCCCTCCGCCCCAGGGGAATCTTTCAGTTCAATTTCAAACGTCGTCATCTCGCCCCTCGTCTTCAGAGTCATCTAGCCAACCAATATCTATGTCCGAGATACCCCGTGATGGTCCAATTCCTCCCGTAATATTACCAGCTACTCAAAGCAATCAACAATTAGAGGAGCTGATTCTGAATCTCGCTGCTCAACTGCGCGCTCAAAGAGCCGAGCCACGTCAGAAACTGTTTACGCGTCCAGAGGGGAGTATCGATGAATTTCCAGAGTTCAGGGATGCCATGCCGGATAGATGGACTGCCGGTCCTGGTTGTGGGTCTTGATTTCCTTTAGAACTTTACCAATGTCTGACTTGATGCGATAGACGGGCCAGTTCTCGACACTGAAAGTGTCGTGAAGCTGCACCTTCATCCCTCGCTTCATCCTGCATTATCATCGACGTCCTCTAGCGACCGTATTATATGGAATATGATATTCCCACCTTCCACTGCCGAACGGGTTCGAAAGAACGTACGGGAGTCATTTGATTCCTTCCGTCTTGAACCTGCGACATTTCCTCGAGTGTCGATCCTCCGTATCGTGTCCCGACGTCTGCCATGGGTATTTAATATCACACCCAATGATGATGCCGTGGGCGTCACCGTCGGTGATGTGCTGTCGGATCTAGCACGACGCCTGTCGGTCCGTGCCGGTGAAGTCGATCTTAGGTCTATAACTGTTGAACATAGACAGGCCCTCGTAGCCTCTAAGGAGGCAAGGGCGCAGATCCTGCAGTCAGAGCGCAAAGTGGGCATTCAGGTAGTAGATTGGATGGTCGGTCACACACATTTTGCCGGTCTCAGTCATGACATCAAATATTTGGAGGGACGCTGCCTTGATTCACCTTTAAATCTGCATATTGTGTTGTGTTCAGAATCTGAGATGGCATAGGTCCAATGTAGTTATTTAATTTTGAGTTTCACGCATTTCTTACCTTCCTTCATCTAATTGGCAAGGAATCCATGGCTATTGTGCAAGATTGTACTACATCTGTACTACTACCTGACAATCATGTAGTAGTGGTTAAGTATTCTAAACTACTGATTGTTGAAACATTATCCAGCAACATTGCTGAACTCTTCTAAACCTGCCAATAATTTACTCAAAGCTGCTCTTTGCTCATCTGTAAAGTCTGACTTTGGTAGCTCTCTTTGTATTGCTTTATCAAAATCAAGCCATAACAAACAGTCCAAAATTGATGCTGCAGGTAGTGATTCCAGCACTTTCTCATGCACACCCAGTTCAATAAACAACTGTAGAAGTAAATGAGATGGATCATTTGACAGACTATAATTCAGGACTGCCACAAGTGTTCCATATGTTGCTCCTGCATTGACAGGGTCCAGCTTGGAAACTAAGGAAGAAAAGAGCTTTGCATAAATCTGATCATGCTCAACTTTGGGCCACTTTAAGCATAACAGCTTTCCAATTAAAGCTGTGATTTTAGCTTCATAGATGGAAGAAAGCATTCCAGATCCATGATACTTGTCAAGGAAATCTATAAACCAACAAGCCTGTGAGGATTCCTTCCAAGCCCATCCTTCTACATCAAGGAAATCAATCAGGTTGTAGATGTTAGCTGTTGACAGCTGCTCAGATAATAATACATCTCCTGGAGTATTATTTTGATCATTGTTTCTTAATGCAAACTCAAGAAACTTAGATGAAATTTCCTGAGCAATAGTAAGTCCTTCAGCTGATGGCTTGCTTTTTTCCTGGTTTTTAGATTGCATAAGAAGAATATTCACAATCTGAATTACTTTGAGATATGCCTTGCTTTCAGAATTCCTTTTTTGATGCTTGAATGTATTTGACATATTATTATGAAAATGCTCAAGCAGAAGTTGATGTCTGTGTTTTTGTGTCTGCAGAGAGAACATTTCAAGGCATACAGCAACTGACATGCATAATTTACATTGTCTAACTTCCAGCAGACCAATAAGCCTAAGAAGAAGTATGAAAGTTGGCTTTCTTTGAAAGATAAGATGGTTGTGATCATTCTTGGATAAAATGAGAATCATTGTCTCTAAGATCTGTGTCAGATCAGAAACATGTGAGATAGAAATTGAGCTCTGAGTTGAATATGATTCTATGAGATGATGCAGATCAAGTAGAGGATCAGTC
The DNA here is from genome assembly GCA_030407055.1 of Armillaria mellea. NCBI lineage: Eukaryota > Fungi > Basidiomycota > Agaricomycetes > Agaricales > Physalacriaceae > Armillaria > Armillaria mellea. Next base: position 17,298 of record JAUDZF010000334.1, on the reverse strand, counting down.
TTGTAGTATATATTCTCTTGTATTTGTAGCTGATTCTCTGGATGCAGATGATAATATAAAGCTTCATTGCATATAATTCTGACAAAGAATCCTTTGTTCCATGATTCTTGCAAGTTATATTCATGAATGAGAGATTTATTCTCTTTAAGGCTCCTCCATAAGTTCAACCACTGCCCATAAAAATGTGTATCACTCTTTCCAGACTTGAATATCAATGTCACTGAACTATTATGCAGATATACAAGTTTCCAAAGATGAAAAGATGCATGCAAGTATGGTAATAATTCAGATGCAGAGCTTATCAGTCTGAAAAGTACTATCTCTGTCCAAAATTCATCATCTAAAGTATCAGGTAACATTGTACTGATCTTCATAGAGAGAAATTCAGTAATATTGACTTTGAATAGAGCAGACATCATCTTTGGCATAGATTTCAGACTATCAATAGATCTGAGAACCACATCTATAGCAATATTGTTTTGAGAGTAGTTGAGAAGCCATATAATGCTCTTCCATGTTAGCTCTGTATCCATGAGTTGAATAGCTTTTCTTTCATAAAACATATCATGCTTTTGAATAAAGCATTGAGAATTTTCAGACCAACTATTCCACTCATCAGATGTATTTGTAAAGCATTTTCTGGTAGAGAATTTAATCCTTCTGTACATGACAACAGCAGCTTTTTTAATTTTCAACATCAGAGGAATCATCATTCTTAAGAGGAGCAATAATGCTATATTTTTGTAAGGACATGTCTCATAAACCAATGGAAGCAGTGTGGTAATTGAGTAGACCAGGATCATCAAGATAGTAATAACCAAAACAATATAGGCAGTAGAGCTGTTGATCTGTGACCATGACAGAATGACCAGTCCAACCAAAAAGAGAGTAATAGTCATGTGAATAAGTACAGGAAGAGCTGCTACAATAGCAGGAACCTTCCAGGCAAGCAGAGCATCATGTCTGTACTGCCGTCGATGGGCACAATCATAGGCATTTCCATTATTCATGCCTTTCATGTATGCAAAAAACCATAGCTTCACCAGCCAAGCAAGAACTACAACTGAGATACTACAAGCCAGAGCTGAGAACCATAAGCCCACAGTCCAAACAATTGCTGGAGATGGCTGAAATCCAGTGATTGGATCAGCAGCATCATAAATTGGCTCTACAGGCAGGTTCAAACTAGCATTAAGCATGGCTTGGATATTGATAGACATAGTATGGTGCTGGCGAGCTGAGATAGCAGTGTAGTCAGGCTCCAGTTTCCGGTAGAACTCAATGATGAATGCAGTTAGCACAGCAGAAAACAGGCCAGCCTTAGTTGCGTGAGAATTATTCCTCAAAGACCGTGGGAATATCTTACCACAATGAGGAGTGTACTCATGTCATCATGCCAATGCTTCAACATGTCCTTATCAGCCGCTCGAGCTTCATGGTTGTAGAAATCCCAGAGTGTGGACTTGACATCAGTGCCAGCACGCGGTGGTGGTCCTTGCACTGTTGCCGAGGTGAATTCTGAGATACAGGATCTTCAGTATGGGCAGGAAGACTAATCAAACGACGCACGAGACGTAGCATCATCGGCTCCTGGGAATCCCGGTGAGCCAGTCGGAGGTAAAGGAGCGACTGGCGTCGACGGGCTTGTAGCCTGGCTGGTAGGAGCGCTCCGCCAAGTCAAGTAACGGGTACGCGAGGTGGAGCGATGGGCTGTATGCGCCACACTGTGGCGCTGACTCTCCGACTCTCTTGCGCGTCGACCGTCAGGCCGGTCAGGTCCATCCCCGTTCGTCTGGACAAAGTCGGTCTCGCCTACAAGAAAACTCGCGTCAGGTCATCGGGTCCAACTGTGTCCAAGAATACACCCACTTGCTGCAGAATCACCGCCACTTGCTTTGGTACGGACCCTTCCAGCAAGAGAGGAGGATCTACCGCGAGTGGTGCTGGTGGATGGAATAGATGGAGAGGAAATGACAACGGTCGGGCTCGGATTCTCGCCATCGTCGTTATTCTCGTCGAAGCCGTCAAGGTTCAAGGACGAGTGTTGGAGGGGGCTATTGCTGAGGTCGTACCCAGGCCCGGGTTCAGAGTCAAGAGCCACAGCGTTTTCCTGAGAATCCATTGTTACAGACATCGTGGATGATTGTGGCTACAGAGGAACACGATGGACACGCGTTGTTGATGATTCCCCTTCCAAACTATCACGACCGCTTACCGGCTCCTTTCTGATCTACTCCCACGTTGTTGTGACCGGCCGCCAGTATGGAACGAGGGAATTCTTCTGGTGAGTTGTCTAGTTTCTTCGCAGGCTTGAGTTTCTCCATCTTTGCAGTTTACATACAAAGTCTATCGAGGATGAGGGACAGTAGCGTTATCAAACACTGAAGCCTCGCATTCGTCAGCACCGGAATAGAAAGCTCAGCATTCGCTGACGAGCCACAGATGCTCTGACGCCTGCCTCCGAATTCTGGGTCTACTCATTTAATTCTTCATTTCAAAGTCGCTTGTTGGCTTGAACATACTGGATCCCTGTTTTCTGGTTTCCGCCCTTCGTCTCCCTTACTTCTTGGAACCCGGCTCGGTCGGGACATACACCCTTCGTAATTCCGCTTTCATGAGTAGGTTTGTTGCCGAGCGACTCATCTGTTTTCCTGGGACTACGACGCAAAGTGCCGTTTACATATCATCGATGAAACGCAGATTTTTCAGTCTCGTAAACGCTCAAGTACCTTTTGTATGTAATTTATACTCTCAAAGCATTCTTATCGAACCGTACAGGCTTACTTTGTATGGCAAGCGATGTACCGCCCTAATAGGATCACGTCGCCAATACCATTCCGAGAAGGCCTTTTGTTCACAAACCAAGCGCTTCTGATCATCGTCGTTCTGCCCTCTCTCTACTCTCGAGACTGTTGAAACAGATGTCGAGTTGAACATCCATTTCGGTGATATCCATGCCTCCGACCGCTCAGGCAAATTACGTTCTTATTCCTCATGAGACCGCACTACAGACGAGCTGAGGACTCTTATCGTTCTGGAGCGCTTCTAATTGCGAGCCAAGACTGCTCAAGAAACCGTTTGTTTTTTCACAACTTTGGGACGCACCGCTTCGACGTTCGCATGTATCATGCCGTCCGCTTCGTAGCCCTGGTTATGTATGTACCAATTTCACGATTAGGGTCGCGAAATCCTCTCCTTACTTTTATCGCCGCTCCAGGATAGCAGACCTGTACGGAAATTCGCAGGCTCCACGTTGGACAGAAAGGAACGTGGCATCCAGGTGCGTTCATCTTACCCTTTCCGTCCTAAAGGCTTACCAAGGACTCGAGGAACTCGAGCTAGTGCCAAATGATATTCTAAGAAGGGTCTCAAGATGCGACCCGCACGTGGAAGCCTTATGTTACTGTAGGCTCCTTGTTTATAGCTAAGTATGTGGATAATAATATCGTTTCAACTTGGCTAAGAGCGACATAAGGAAGTCCTGTTTGATGTCATAGATCCATCTCCGTCGACGAAGATTTAAGCGATTGTGATGTGAGTGTCGCCCGGCTCCGACATGCAAGAGCCGTTCTCCTCAGTGTCACTCAAGAATTATTCGATCAGCTCGTGTCTGCAAAGGCGTTATCGTTCCGTAGCCTTTCTTCCATAAGTCAAATACGCTGCTAAAGCTCCTCCCTCATCTTAGATTACGCCATCATACAGCAGGACATCTCGATTCTTGCCGTCGGCTCTAGTAGTCGCAGGGACCACCCAAACATCCGATAGATAATACAAATTGTATCCCATACGATTGATAGTAATAAGCTATATACGAACACACACAGAAAACTACCATAAAACACAAAGTGTGGTGTACACAAAAGTGGGAGAGGGGGGGTCTAAAAACCATGTACCTGACAGATATCGCTCGCATTGGTATAGAGTGAGCGATATACGAAGGGGAGGGGGGAAAAGACGGGCTCAAAGGAAGGGGGGAAGGGGGGCGTCAAGGCACAGAACTCGCCACAAAGAATCGGCTTTGTCTAAAAATTAAAAGGAACAATGGCGAGTCCGAAAGAAGCTTAAAGGTATAAATAGAGAAATTGTTTGTTTAGAGCGAGCGAGGTTGAGGGATACAGCACACAGAAATACAACAAGGACCCTCCCTAATCTCAAATCCCGCCGTAGGCATCGTCGTCATTCGTTCTGGTCCTCGCATGCGCGCCAGCAGAGTTGCCGTAGGCTGCGCTATCCGGCGAGTACGCATGGTAGTTACCGTAAGCCTCCTGATTGTACGAAGCCTGTGGGGTAGGTTCCGAGCTGTAGGCGCCTTGCATGTTCTCATGTCCATCATCGGACATGACGTTCTGCCCAGAAGATTGGGGAACTTGACCGAATGTGTACTGTGGCCTGGGTTGGAGGATATGGGTTGGCTGTGGTGTGAGGTCTTGAACGACGGGAGGAGCGGTAGTAGTGGCATATGGGGTGGAAGCATAAGGATGGGCGGTGTATGGCTCATATTCGTCGGCACCACCTTGGGCAGCGTAATACGCTCCTTGTCCTGCCATTCCGGGGCTGGTAGTGCTCGTGATAGATGGTGCGACAGAGTGTCCACGCTCATACATCTGTGGTGGAGTAGCAACAGGCCGGTGAGGAGCGAGGGTATCTTCGTCCAGAACCACGGCGGAGCGGCGGAATTGCGACGCTTCAAATTCATCTGCACGACGGCGGTTCCTCTTGCGGCGCTGGACAGAGAGTCAGTACTGAATTGAATGTAAGGCAGTTCTGGCACTCGAAGGTCCCAACAAAGTGATATGCAACAAGCTATCAAAAAGGGATGACACATCCATCCATCGTGACAAACTCAACCAACGAGCCGTACGATACATCGTCGAGCAAAAGACGGCTGAACAACGGCCATTGCCGCCACCTTTGCAAGACAGGAGCCTGGAATGAAAATAAAATAGTTCCTGAAAGAAGGCACCCATATCACACGGTCAGCCAAGCCGGCATTTCTACTGCAAATTCTCGGCCCTGAAACCGACAATCGCTGGAAAGAGGGGGAAAAACCTCGGTCGAGCAAAAACGGTCGGGTGCCAGCTGAGGCATCCTTAAAAAAAGACAGGTGCTCACCAGGACAAACGCGATACCGAATCCTAGAATAGCTATACCGATGAGACCACCTGCTATCCCTCCAGCGAGGGCCTTGGTATTGAGCGAGCTTGAGCTTGACCCTGAGGCCTCGGCACTGACGGTCGAGCCCGGTAACTGGGATGTGCCAACGCGGGTTATGGTACGGAACGAGCTCGTCTGAGTATAAGTGAACGTCGTGTAGCTTCCCGTAGACGATGGGTCTGCTGCTGTCGTGGTCTCCACATGGGTATTGGACGAGGTGGCCTATAGATGCCGGTATGAGAAAAAAATCAGGAACGGTATGAAGAACAACGCACGCTCGTTGCCGTGGCGGAGCTCGTAGTAGACGTCGGCGTCGAGGTGCTGGTGTTGGATGTAGCGCTTGTTGTAGCAGAAGTAGAGGCGCTAGTAGTGGCGGAGGTCGAGGCCGAAGTAGTGCTTGCTGTAGTGGCGGCTGTCGACGTCGTTTCTGCGGAGGTAGCAGAGGTCGCTGACGACGATGAAGACGACGACGTCATGGCCTGCGAGGTGGTTGCAGACGTGGTCTGACTGGATGAGGTCTCGCTGGTCGTCGCTGAGGTCGTAGTCTCCGAAGTCCCTGATCTACGGTCAAGCTCCGCGGCTCGACGAACAGGACTGGATACGCACCTGAGCTCGTCGGTGTCGTCGATGGCGAGGACGACGGTGAGGGCGACGTTGTGCCCGTCCCGGAGCTACTGCCCGTGCTGTCCCCCCCTCCAATTGCTTGTCGTACGCGAAGCATGCGGTGGTCCTGAACAAGTCCGAACATTTAGAATTTTATATATAGAAATGAAAGGGCGTGAAAAGAAAAGAATGTGGAATCCAGTTTGACTGGGCTGGTCGGTTCGTTGGCGGTGAATTGATGAGTTGACAAGCCAAATTCGATTCTAATTTCTGCCAAGAACCGTTGCCATATGCCCAGCACGTGATCGCTGGTTTCACCTTCATCGGTTTTTCCTCCGGCCCGGTTAGTCTACTTATAGGTGCTGTATTTCTTGTATTTTAGAGGCTATGGAGGCAGCAGAATGCAGTGGAAATGTAGTAGCAGTCGCTGTAGCAAGCAGCAGCATGATCCGCAGTATCAATCGAAAGTCGAGCCGGCTCATTACCTGACCGGAATTTTTCATATCGGTCGTGAAATGGGGTTGCTTCGCTAGCCTAACACTTGGTTGTGGCGTCGCTTCTGCCCTGGGCACCATGAAATTTCTTCTGGTGCTCCCCTCTGTTGACGAAAAAGCAGGCAGCCTCTTGCAGGACACCCATGGTTTCTGTGGTGCTGCAGAATCATGACCGCAATCGACGTTTCGGTCTGTTTCATCTCGTATAGGGCGGTCGAGACTCGAATTTATCGACCACCTTGTCGCCCTCAACCGAGTGCGGTGGTACGGCAACAGCAATTGATCACACGTCGACGTCGCTGATATACAATCAGATATTCTGTAGATCCGGCATTGACGTAGACTCACCTCGTCCGTTCAATCGATGGCAGATATGTACAAGCTCCATGCATATAAAACTGTCTTTTCAAGGCGTTAGATTAATACATTCCAAAACTTCTTCTGCATAGCGAACTCGAGCCTAATATCCCACACTGATCAAGTAATCTGCGAGTCCCTCTACAATGGGTGTAGCCTCCGGCGCTTGGGTGGGCGCGACATATTCAGCAACAAGGATCGCCTGCTTTGTCTTCACAATCACGATTCCATCCGCCTATCCAGGACAATCAGCACTCTAATCCGTCAAAAGAACAGAGTCTACACACCGCCTTCTTCCCATATATACTACGTTCATTCGCTTGGAGGGTAAAGAACTTTTGCCCAGCGGCACGAATACCCGATGCTTGGACGCTGTTAACATTCTTGTACCCGTTGATGATGGCGTTCTGCTCCTCCGTTGAGAGCTACAGGGAACGATGAGCACGAGATCAAGGCATCCATCGCAAGAGAAGATTCACGTTGTATCCCGCCGACGCAGCCCAGACACCTCCTTGCTGGCCGATGATAGCTGCTCGAGAGATCCTGCCACTACCGACAAGATTGGTATCGACGTATACTGCCGGGCATCGTCGTCAGTATCGTGGCCTATAGCTTAAAGCTGAAAAGTAAGAACCTTGCCAGGACATTATCTAAAGACTAGAAAGTAGAATCGAGAGAAGGAAATACGAGTGGTGGTGGGTGCACTAACGGAGAGACACAGCTCTAAATGTCTCCCCTGTTCGGAGATCGCCGTTATCGGCACTTCCACCACTACCACCACCGCCATCATTGCTCGACTCCGCCCGTACATATATACCGCCTCCTGGAAATCACTGGCGGCATTCTGCCTGTGACCGTACTCTCTGATGGTCGTGTGCATAAATTTGGTGCTGGGCCTTATTCTCGCTTAGCGGAAGCGAACCGGTTCTCCATCGCACTGCGGCAGCGGATAAAAGGGCTTTTGTGATTTACACAATCAACACGTTCCCCGCCCAACGACCGCTTCCCTTCGTTCGGCGGTTGAAAAGCGTTGTCTCTCATAATATCCGTCTGCGCAGTTGTCTGACTCGGCCTCGGGAAAACTGCTCTTTCATCGTGATGAACCAGCAGTAGTGTCGTCTTAACCTCAAGATTCCTATGCCTCTGTTGATATCAAGGGCTCATTCGGTCAAACTTCTCTCGATAATCATCGTCTGTTCATCTCCTCGTTGGCCTGACGTCATCATTTAGGTGCATCTGCGACGTTGGAGACGAGGAAATGATACGAAATCTGCAAGCTTTCTCATTTTATCTCTTTTCTGTGACGGCCCACTGCATTCTCGGCATGATCTCCGAAGGATATTTCTTCTGACAACTGCAGCGCTGCCACACACCGAGGCGGGTCCTAAAGGATTCTGGTCGGCACCGACATCGCGTAGAGATGCCTACGAACGAGCTTCCTTGATGTTCGGGACCCAACACTTGCATGTGGACATTGATTTACTGATAGATGGTATACCCGTCTTATTTATTGGACATCCATGTAGTGGTTGCGCTTGAATACGGGCCATCGTAATGTTAAATCAGTGAGTCAGAAGTGGCTCCTTTTACCGGCTAGCTCCCCATTCAATTTTGCTCAACGTTAACTCGAGGCATCTATGTTCTAATTTAAGGAATACCATTATTTGCTTCTGTATATCAGGTGATGATATGAAGAGTTCCCGCATGTAGCACTCGTTGCACGAACGACTTCGTGAAGAACATGACGACCGCGGAAATCAAAAGCCAAGCCTTGGAGTCCATCCGGGAAGAGATGGGGGGAGCATCCACCATCAGCCTCATCAAAATGGCTCGTCGGTTGTATAACCAAGGAAAGGAATACGACGATCGCGGCGATCTCGAGGCGGCGTTGAGTGCATATGTGAAAGCGACTAGCCTTGTCAACGAGGCGGATAAAGATGAGAGTGTGGTTAAAAACTTCCAGGATATCAAGCCTGTACGTGCCCAATTATTATACTGCGCTGCCGCTGACCTGGATAGCTAGATGGTCGATGATCTTTTATCGCGAACAAAGCTAGTCGAGGACACACTGAAGGCGACGGAGATGCAGACTTTGAGGTACGTACATGGCGGCTGGTGTGATGATACTTTCCAGATACTTATACCACGAGCAGGGAAGCTGGAAGTGGAGGCTTCAAGGCAGGTATCCGGCCTCTGCTTTTGCCGTCAATGATACCTGGTCTCGGAGGTCCACCGTTTGGGAGTCAGCTTCCGCCGGTACCGGCCAACACGAACGGACTCGTCAAGACAATGGCGAATATGACTACCGCGGAAATCAAAAGCCATGCCTTGGAGTCCGTTCAGAGGGGGCCAAGAGGAGCACCCGCCATTAACCTCATCAGAACTGCTCGTAGGCTGTATGACCGAGGGAAGGAGTACGATGATCGCGGCGATCTCAAGGCGGCGTTGAGTGTGTATGTAAAGGCGACCTGCCTTATCAACAAGGCGGATAGAGATGATAGTATGGTTCACGAAGAATTCGATAATATCGAGCTTGTACGTGCTCAATTATTGTGCTCAGCCGCCGCTGACCTGGATAGCCAGATGCTCAATGACCTTTTATCACGAACAGAGTTAATCGAAGATAAACTAGAGGCGACGGAGGTGCAGGCTTCGCGTACACGGCCACTATCGTTTCCAGATCCTTATACCACGAGCAGGGATAGTAGAAGGGAAGCTGGAGGTGCAAGCTTCAAGGTAGGTATCCGGCCGCTGCTTTTGCCGTCAGGTGCACCCTATGGGAGTAGGCTTCCGCCGTTGCCACCCGTTGTACCATCCGGCACGAATGGCTTCGTCGAAACAACGGTAAATATGACCATCGCGGAAATCAAAAGCCACGCCTTGAAGTCTGTTCAGAGGGAGTGGAGAGAAGCAACGACCATTAACCTTATTAGAACGGCCCGTAGGCTGTATGGCCAAGGGAGGGAGTACGACGCTCGCAGTGATTTCAAGGCGGCGTTGAGCGCGTATGTGAAAGCGGCTTGCCTAACCAAAGGTGCAACCGAGTCGGCTGAAATGCAGGCGGAGAAAAGTAGTAGTGGTGTGGTTCACAAGGAATTCAATGATTTCAGACCTGTACGTGTGCTCGATTATTACACACAGCTCCCGTTGACCGGGATAGCTAGACACTTAATGATCTTATGTCGCGGAAAAAGATAGTAGAAGAGAAACTGAAGACGGCGGAGGTGCAGGCTTCGAGGCGCGTACACGGTCGCTATCCTTTCCGGATACTTATACCACGAACAGGGATAGTAGAAGGGAAGCTGGAGGTGCAGGCTTCAAGGCAGGGATCCGGCCGCTGCTTTTGCCGTCAAGTGCACCCTATGGGAGTAGGCTTCCTCCGTTGCCACCCATTGCACCATCCGGCACGAATGGCTTCGTCGAAACAACGGTAAATATGACCATCGCGGAAATCAAAAGTCATGCTTTGGAGTCTGTTCAGAGGGAGTGGAGAGAAGCAACGACCATTAACCTTATTAGAACGGCCCGTAGGCTGTATGATCAAGGGAGCACGACGCTCGCAGTGATCTCAAGGCGGCGTTGAGTGCGTATGTGAAAGCGGCTTGCCTGATCAAAGGTGCAACCAAGTCGACTGAGATGCAGGCAGAGAAAAGTAGCGGTGTGGTTCACAAGGAATTCAATGATTTCAGACCCGTACGTGCTCGATTATTACACACAGCTTCCGTTGACCGGGATAGCCAGACACTTCATGATCTTATTTCACGGACAAAGATAGTAGAAGAGAAACTGAAGGCGGCAGAAGTACAAGCTCCACAGTACGTACTCAGCCACTGCTCTTGTGGCCCTTTTTCATTAATTGTCCTCTGGCCCAAGCGATGGCCCGATACACAAATACGGAGGGAGTCTTGCAGATCAGTTGCAGGCACTGCGAGATAATAGCGTTGCTGTCAATACGACGTCTAAACGCCTGTCGTTGCAGCACTCGTCTCCGGTACAGTCTCCGTCATCACCCAGTCGCGCTGGGCGTCCTTCCCAACCGCCGCCCAACTCTTTGATGTCTACCTCATCGTTCGGGCGTCCGTCGCCCTCTTCGTCTTCTTCATCGCGGCATAACATTTCCAAAATTTCCCAGACTTTTCCACCTATTGATGAATGGGAGAAAACCCAGGCATTTTGAATGCCTTCGCTTCCCGCCGTCAATAACAACAGGTCGAGCAGGTGGTTGGAAGATAGCCGCAACAGCCTACCGCCTGGCTTTAGCACCGGTTCCCCACACAAATCCCCGATACCTTTGCAACATGCCATGCGCAACTCTACGAATCCCATCGAAAGGTCGTCAAGCACACTAACTACACCTATAATGAACACACCTAACAGTCGTCCAGGATCACCAACCAAGACTAAAGCGACCTTAATATCGTTCTACCTCTCCTCATCATCCACTTCCTCCATTCCGAATGGCTATTCGACCTCCACACAACTGTTGGTCGAAAGCCCCTTTTGCGAATGGTATCATCCCTTCTACTCTGTCCTCGTCATCCGGAGGTGCAAGTTCTACTGAGCACCATCAAGCTATAGCGTCAAGACTGTCGATGACAGAGACATAATGGTATGTATCTTTTTATCAGTTAGCTCACGTATATGCTAACACGTGCTATAGAGTCAGGAAGTCTATGAGTTTGTTTTACAAGAGGAAAGCCTGGCAAAGCATAATTTATTCCCAGCGTGGAACCGGGGAGGTGAGTGCTGAAGCCCTCCGCCTACGTTCCTGGAAGCATTTACTCCCTTGTTATTAACGTCATTCTTACTTTGTTTCTAATCCCCAGCATCGGAAATAAATCCTGTTGGGGCTGTAACATTGGATTTTCTAGTTCGCCTACTGCGTAGCAATTAAAATTTGAATATTTAACACCATTCCATGTAAGGCAATTGCGAAGCTCCACGTCGACGGCGTAGTCGCCAGATTCTCACGCTCGATCACCATGTCTTCGCACCAGCGTGCCTCCTTCCCTTCAACCTCAACCTATCTTTATTCTCGTTCCGTTCTCTCACCTCAATCAGGAATTGTCTGGGGTCGAATGAGCATCTCGTAGAGGACAATGGAAACTTCCACTATCGTTTATGCGGGCCTCGCAGCAGTCTTTGGGACGGTGATATCTGTACGTGTTGCTGCGATTGCTCTCAGCGAGATGAAAACCCGTTTCATCCTTGTTCTTTGAGCTGCGGGTCTTTGTACGCCGTGGCGAGGACGAAAACATCTGGGTCAGGGTATAACAACCCTGTCTGATTCCTTCCTTGCTCATTATTATGTTTTAACGCCTTCAGCTAACCGTTTTATTAGTTGTACATTGCTCTCATCGCATGGTCCCCTGACCCAATAATCACCCGTGACTCTGAGAAGAAATACCGCTCACACAAGCATCGCACCGACGCCCAGCCCCTGCCACTTCTCTCCGACCCGAGCACTGTCGATCTTAGCGTCGTTATCCCTGCCTACAATGAGACTGAGCGCCTTCCGATCATGCTCGCCTCCGCTATCGACCACCTCAGCAAAACGACACACTCATTCGAGGTGCTCATTGTCGACGACGGCTCCTCTGATGATACCTCTGCCGCGTCTCTCAGCCTCGCGGGGAAGTACCCCAAATGTGATATCCGCGTAGTAACTTTGGAGAAAAACTTGGGCAAGGGCGGTGCGGTGCGCCATGGGATGCTCTATGCGAGTGGGGAGCGGCTCTTGATGGTCGATGCCGACGGAGCAAGCCGATTCAACGACTTGGAGCTCCTCTGGCGCGCCATGGACGATATCGCGCCAGGTCGTGGTGCAGGGGTTGTCGTCGGGAGTCGTGCACATCTTGTCAGAACAGACGCAGTTGTGAAGGTACGTATGCATCTGCCCCTTCCCCTTTGCTGTGACTTAGGATAGTCCTCAGCGTTCGCTAGTCCGGAACATCCTCATGTATGGACTGCACACCATCCTGCGAATCGTAGGTGTCGGACATATCCATGATACTCAATGCGGGTTCAAGCTGTTCTCGCGCTCCGCAGCTCAGCAGATATTTCCTCACCAGCACCTACCTACGTGGATATTTGACGTCGAGCTCCTCCTACTCGCCAAGCAACTCCACATACCTGTCGCAGAAGTGCCTATCGACTGGCATGAAGTCCCAGGGAGCAAACTGAATGTGGTGACGGCGTCCTTGCAGATGTTGAGGGATTTACTGATTGTTAGAGCAAATCATTTGTTGGGGAGGTGGAAGGCTTCCTCAAATAGGGTTAAGATTAGCTAGAGTATTATCTAGGTCCTTGGTCACTACTTTCATTGTACTACTCTGCGTCGAACGTAAAAACGTGTGCCCCATGGCTGAGTTGGTTACAGCGTCCGACTGTTACTGTGGCATCGGAAGGTCGTGAGTTCGAGCCTCACTGGGGCAGTTGATATCAATATGTAGTGTTTTTGGGTTATATGCTAAGTAGAGTTGTACCACTGTACCAGATAATTCCAGATTAAGTGGACACTGGACGTAGTGGTCACTAGGGCTGCGCACGACACTGGTCACTGGTGGTACAAAGATCCCACAACAATGTTCGTCTCCTTTGTCTTCGCCATCATTGCCCCCGTCCATCGTTCTAGACGATGTGGAAGCAGCGCTCTGGCCCGCTCGATACCTCGTGTCCCATACAGAAGGCTACGATGATAAAAAGCCGAGAATTTCGCCCCAAATCCGACTATGCATAGTATCGACCATAAAAACTAGATGGTTACGTTCATTATTCGCGCCGGCCCTCTGCATAAAATTCAAGGATGCGTATCAAGAACTTGCTCATCTTTCAATAATGTCATTTCCTGGCAAAAGTGTTCCGTACATTAGACTTCTCTCGGCAGGCAAAACATTTTGAGGATCCTGTTATTGACCAACTCGTCTCTCGTCCCAGCCATTGAACTGTGAATCATGATATGTCCCTTCCATGTAACCTTTACCTCCGTTTCCGACGACCACCAAGGTACGTTCATTTGACTACGTCTATCATCAACATCTTGATGCTGTTTAAACAGGAATCTTACCTATGACGCTAAAAACTAGAGCTTGTATGTATTCATTTTCCCTGTTGTCTTGCAGGTCTTTCCATTCCTGAATATCCAAATCGCCGTATCGATATCCTTGAATTACAGTTGCTCGCATCATGAGGCGTCGGACGTCACTGCTCTACTAGGCTTACCGCATGCTAACGCGCTAATCCCATCTGGACTCCTGGGCTGGAACTGTACCCACTCTACCTCCTGTCGAGCATGGAGAGCACGGATTGGCGCACATTTCGGGTCGCGTACGCCCTCTGGCTTCGTTTCGCCAAGATCCGGATTTCGAGGCGTACAAGCTCATTCCAGGGGCAAGCAAACGTTGCGTCTCCAGTTTTCTGATATGACATTGTATATACTTGGACTCTTTTCGTCTCATTAATTTCGTAGAACAGTCGGCACCTTCATAGTTCAAACATACGAGGAGCATACGGCATGTCCGCGGCCCACTAAAGACACAGCAATGAGGTCCGTCTGCTGTAATCTTCTGGCGCTGTTTCATATCAACGGATAGACAACGTAGATCCGGCGACATAGCGCAGGAGCCTTGTGTATATGAGGTTAGCGCAGTTCTAGGTTTGCCACCTTACGACTTTCCGTCGTTACTCGACTCAATTTAATCCTGATTGACGAATACTTTGAAGTTGACTTTAAGTTGTAGCGGTGGCTATCTGGTTCAGTCTATTTCATGCCGCTGCCCTCCGCCAATACCACCTTGAGCTCAATACCACTGCTTCTCGAGAAGGCGCGAATCTTTGGGAGAAGAGCAAAGACAGGTACGCGGGAAGTCTTCCTGCTGACCTAGCGCTCATCACCACATTGTAGGTTCCTTGAGATAAGCGCTTTTGAGGTGGCGCCATCTCTTCCCAACCCGCAAGCGCCAGACATACGTACACGTCCAGGGTAACTCATAGGCGCTTGATTAGGCGCTGGCCGGTGCAAAGGCGGTACCCGTTCTCTTGTCATTGTCGTAAGCGTTGCAGAGAGTTTTGCAAGAGTTTTGCAGTTTACATTGTATCGTGCACCGCACGTATATTACTCTTCACTGTAAACGTCTCAGCAGACACGGCGTAACGACACCAAACTGTCGTCTTTCTCGACAAAAGATTGCCCTGCTCACTCTATCAACGAGGTTACCGGTCTCCCATGATCTGCGGTACCCACCTTCAAGCGCCCGCCTTCCTAATCTATCGTGGATCCCAAGCGACCTGTCAAAAGGTGAGAAAGTCTTCCGTTTAAAGAGGGATCTCTGACCGCTGGCGTTTCTCATGGACAGTCTTAGCACGACCAACAGGACTTCCAAGTTAATTGGCGACACCCGCGCAAAGTTTCCAAACCACCTTGCTACGTCTGAGACCATTCAGTTGACAGAAGGTTGCCTGGAATGCGTTCAAACACATCTGGACATCTTCCATCAATTTCTCAGGAGACCAGAGTCGACTCTCTCGCCTCGCGCACAAAATGCTTTCTCTCAAACCTTGCAGAAGGTCGAGGACCTATCGTTCGAGCTGGGGGTCCAGCTTTCACCGAATATCGTCAAGGGCAGACTGAATTGGATTGAGCCGAGGAAAAGGCGTGTCAAAGAATTGGTCTTCGAACTCGGGGCATGGGTGCAAGAAGCTGGATTGACGATCCGCGCCTATGGTGTATTGCTGAAGATCACAGCCATTGACCTTCTATACCAACAATTGTTGGGGACGTACCATCATTCATTGACGATGTACGGTCATTCATCGAAGCTGTACGATCACTCCTTGACGAGCGCGTTGGCATTGGCTCGACGAATTCACATTCACGGAGAGCAATCACAGCCTCCCCTCATCTCGAACTATGTTCTCGAAAGAGTCGGGCCCGCCATCAATGACCGTGCGTTCGCCACCCTAAACCACACAGACGTGGTGTACGTGGAGGCCCATCGCTGCACTGAGGACTTCGCATCGAGAAGCGCGATCGAAAAGATAGCAGCAATCTTCTATGCGCCGGATTTTCCCTTCATGCCAGAACACCTCCTTCCTTGCATCGGCTTCGCAAAGCAACATGACGGAAGCATATATTTCCTCATCTATCAGCTCCCGCTTATGATGCCAAAGCCTAACATGAAGGCACCTATTCCGACGCTCGCGAATGCCCTGAATAATGACGTCCGGATGGCCCTCGAAGACCGCTTTCGTATCGCGGCGGAGGTCACCATGGCGGTGCTGGAGCTACATGCAGTGGGTTGGGTGCACCAGGCCATTTGTAGCGATAACGTGCTCCTATCGACCAGGGGAGGAGAGAAAGGAGCGACAGCCGACGCTCAGATCAGCTCCGCCTACCTCATCGGCCTCAAACCTGTGTGTCTGCAAGGCTGGGACCTTCCGAGGCTCCCAGCGCCAAACAGCTCTGTGGAACAGGGTGACGTTAGATATGATCTGTATTATCTCGGGGCTGTGCTCGTCGAGATCGGGTTTGGCCAGACGTTGAAGGCGATACTTTCGAAGGCACGTATGGTGTTGGGAGAGCCGAAGCGCGGAGAGACGGAATATGAGCGCCTGAAAAAGTGCGCCCGTCGATTGGGTAATAAGATGGGCTCGAAGTACGCCAATGCGGCAATGACGTGCTTGGTGATGAGTGGGCAACCGAAGGATACGAGAAGGCTGAGGGAAAAGCTCTACGAGGATGTTTTGTGTCCTTTGAAGCAGATAACGGATGGCTTCAAGGTTTGTTCTGTCTCGTGTTGACCAATCCATTCGCCGTGCTTATAATTATCAAGTAGGATAGGAAGGGCGTGCGAGCGATCAAGAAGTGATTATTAGGAGGGATTATCGCGATGATTATCCTATCTTACCAGGAGGAACAATATGATAACGCCTAACATTTTATGGTCGAAGCTCTGTTTCTTAACACATTCATTTGTTTCAAGTCTCAATTCAATATGCACCTATAGAATATTTATTTAAACCGTATATTCGACCACGACTGGGGGATTTACACAAGGCTGCATTCATGTTAGTATTTCAGTAGCACGCCCTTGCAACTGACAAGAAGGGCAATTTAACGGTCACGTGTAGTTGTAATCTCTGCACACAGACTCTCAAGTGTAGAATATCTGTTATGGAACGGGAGGTAAAGAAAAGGGTACGATTCTGCAGTTGAAAGTTGATGTGAATTGGTTGAAACCTGTTACTGTTGAGCCCAACTGGAAGCTAGGGCAGTGGAATATGATGATTGTACTCCTGACAAGCTGATATGTGGGGGTTATCATCTTGTCCAGCTCCATCATTATTTTCAATGCATTATCATAGATAGTGCTTACTCTGAAGATAATTCCCTAGATGATCCCGAGACGGTCGAGCATGTGGAACTCCACAAACGTCCCCCGATCGGACTCTGACCACCAATGACATAGAGGTCAAAGGTCTCCATAGCACATTCAACTCACTAAGTGAATTTGTGACACCGGTGGATGATAATGAGACGGATCCGAGTGCGGCGGCCACAGAGTGCGTGAAGCTCCGCCAGTGGTGCTCACGGTTTCTGTTACTTCGACTCAGATCTATTATGTTGGATAGATATTTATCTGCCAAGGATCTCTGAGATTCAAGGAAATGATAGAATGTGGATGACATCCGC
>JAUDZF010000333.1:0-24232 GCA_030407055.1 Armillaria mellea | reverse complement strand
TGTCGTCCTCAACCTTGCATCTAAGCCTCTACGTCAAGTAGGGCACCTTGTGTAGCCAAACCAAACAAGTCATTGGCTCATTTGGCCATGTTTGGCAGGCGCATTTGGCTCCCTCAAGCCAGCATATATGCGCCTGAAACGTTCCGTAGACGTCGGTAGAGATGGGCCATGGCACCCAAGATATAAATACATAACAGGGCACATTCCAGTAAATTAATCACATGAAGTTGGTACTAACACATGAATGGCCGAGTGAGACATTTTCTTAAAATAGACGGCTTCCGATCACCAGTAGTGCTCCTCCGTCCCCATTTCTGCTGCGTTTCTGCAGCATTTCGCCAGCGTGGAACACCCTGGGCACCGGAAATGCTCCGAGTTCGTGCCCATCTGTTCACCTTTTCAAGGGCTACAGATGGTGGCGAAATCGGCTTTCCACGACGCCCACAGCGTTCCACGCTGGCTCTTTACTGGATTTCCAAACATTCCTGACCGGCACGAGCTGGCATTGACGAAAAACGCCCCGGCCGGAGCGCGGAAAAGGCGTGGGGAGAGTTCCTAAGTCGATGAAGACATCTCCCCTCTAAGTCCGCACGAGCCGGGCGGTGGATATCTTCACGCTGGAGAGCCAACTCGACAGGGAGTTAGCACCTTAATCCCCGAATGATTGCACTAGGGTCGACATCCAGAGCGATAGCGGGTCAATTCAACGCATAGCTATCCTGTGGACGATGACCCCCAAAATTGCAGCAAAGGTGACCCACGCTGCCCTCGTCCCGCCGAGAGCCACGTTCGATGAGGATGCTGCTGAATTCCCTGGGTTTCAAATAGTGGTAGGCGTGCTGCAACGAATGGCACTTGCCACGATGGTGGTTCTTGTCAGCGACGAGCGGGAACAAGATATTGATGTGACACTAAAGGACAGCGATGTCCTCGTAGATGCCAAGGTGCAGAAGCTCTGGAAAAAGTCTCCGTCGTAGGAAGCTCGTATCGACATAGGGAAACAACACAGTCCGTGAGTCCGGTCGCAAATTTGGTTCTATATAGAGTCAGTTAGTTGAAGAACGGTAAAGGCGAAATTCTGGGTCGCACCTGGGGCAGAAATAGTTTACATTCACCACATCGGAGCAGTTGGCATCTGCTATTGATAGTTGCAAGCACTTAATTACTAAGAAATACTGGTTAGATGTGCATGCAAAGAATAACGATAGCGAACGCACCATGGGTCGAGTACCCATTCAAACTGGGTAGTCGGCCGAGAGCGTCGAACTCTCCTACTACCTCTGGAGTTCTGACTCATGCTCAAAATTGAGCTCGAGCTTGTCTTCGAACTTGCACTAATCGCTGTCCTCCTAGCCAGTAGTATCTCCGACGGTGAGATTCGACATTGTCGACTGCTCCTGCATGGCGGTGACAAAACAGAGCGGAGGAATGAAAACAACAGGAGTCCAGTCGAATTGTCCCTTAGGCGCCGTGGATGCCAGGAAGAGCAGACGCAGTGAATGGTCCAAGCGCGATGATGGTAGGAGACAGCATTCCGATCCGGAGTATTTGTGATTATTTGGTACCCTGGCGAAGGACATTTGCGGGCCTCGTTCCGATTCTTTTCCTGCTAACTCTTCAACCCGCCCTGTACGACGTCTGCTCTCTTGAGTGCTATTTCGTGCTTATATATTATATAGAAAATATAAATGCAGTTACCTTGCCAGCAAATTGACCAATGCGTATTCATTCCATGCAAGATACATCGAATACAAAGATATTTTGGTGCTAGAAATGTACGAGAACGACTTTATACACAGCACGCAGTACGAAAAGCGAAAGGTATGCCAGAATCGGTCGGGGATATAATACAAACTCGAAGACGACGACTAGGGATGGAAAGGAAAGCATATGCGAGAAACAAGAAAAGATCATTTACACCCCCTCCCGGTCTATCGTGCATCTTCTTCCTCGAGCGGTGGTACCGAGCTCGAGTGGTCGCTATTCTCCAACGACATCGGTGGCGACTCGACAACATCTTCAGTTTTGAAGCGCTTCCGCCCAGCGTCGTCCTCGACGACTTCGAGCTCCTCTGAGTTCCTCTTCTTCAACCTTGGCTCGGGCACGTCTACCTCGATGTCGACCTTCATCTTTTTCGGTGGTGTTCCTGACCTCACGGGCTCCGCTACGTCATCCAACGACCTCTTCCTAACGGGTAGGTCGGGCACCTCAGGCGACTTGCGGTCAGCGGAGGGACTCCAAGTCTCGTCATCCTCCTCAGAGTAAAACTCTTCGTCGTAATATGAATCGTAATCAAGCTCCTCATCCTCAGCGTCGGCTTCGTTGACTTCAGGAGACGGTAGACGAATCTCTGCTGCAGCCGTAACAGGCTGACCAGCATCCTCGGGTGCTATCTGGACCACGCCCTCCGCGGCCTTGGCTCGCTCACATATCTTGCACCGGCAGTGGTACAGCGGCCGGCAGGCATCTCTCCAAATCTGCAACATCAATCACGTCAGAATCGACGGTAAATCAATACGGAGGGACTCACTCCTTGGAAAACCTCCAGACTCTGCTCCGGCAGATGGATCAGCGATTCCGGAATATAGGGTATCGGTCTCAACAGCCGTGGAGGATCAAGGATAGGTGATACTGGGATCAAAATAGCCTCCTTAGGTGGCGGGGATGGCGTCGTCTGTAATGTCGATGTCGATAGCACTGGGCTGGTTGTCGATCCATCAGATTTGCTGGATAGCGAAGAGTCGTCGCTACTGCTGCTGTCCTCCATCGTTCTCGTTCGTTGCTCGGTCTTGCGTGCCTCTAGGCGATCGTTCCTCCTCCTCTCTAGCCAGTCGAATCCGTCAAACCAAACTGCTTCGTCCTTGAGCTCGTGGACAACGTCGTCCAAGGTCATCTTACACGCCTTCCTGACCGCGTCGCACCCATCAGCCGCACACTCGATGACCAGTCTCCGGACGATGTTCTTCATCGGCGGGAGGAGTAGTGTCCGGAGCTCCTTCATGTACGCGTAGTTCGCGTGCTCGCACAGACTATACGACGGTGGTACGTCACCCATGATAGTTGCTTGCCGGGGACGCTCCTCGCTGCTGTCGTCCTCATCGCCACGCGTCCATGGACAGGGATGTTCGGCGCGGGATACCTCTAGCATCGTACCAGAGATCCATTGATCGCACGGGGTTACCCAGAACCCATCCAATATTCGGTTCCGTGCCCAGTCGCCCAAGGCCATACTTTTTGCACTGTGGTCCTCTAACGACCGTTGCTCGATCTCGGGATCTTCCTCTTCTTCCTCTTCGAAATCACTCCCATCCATGTCGAGGTCCTCGTCGCTCTCGTGAGCTCGCATTGCTGCTCGGTAGGCAGACAGCTGCTGAAGACCGTCCTCCCGTGTTTCATAACGATTCGCAGCAACGAGAGACCTAAACTGGCGCATCCTCGTTTGCTTCTTCAACCACAACCTATCATGGACCGTCTCGAGGGTACGCCGGACGGAACCATCAGCAAATGTAACGAAGCCCTCAACTGCAGCCCTCGCTTCATCATCGATATCCTTCGACCCCAGCAGCCCAAGCGCCTCCTGATCTTCTATTCGTGCATACGCTCTCCGAAACAGGCCATCTCTGCGGCACTGCTTGCACGTCGTATCAATACCGGGCCACGTTTCGGGATCCTCGTTGGACATGCACCCGACACGGTCACGGCTCAAGTCGCGCTCGCGGGTGGCTTCCCGATAACAAACGCCGCAGTAGCTCGTCTTGTGGCGATCGTGGTCGCGGCAGATGCCTACGATACCCAGAGTTGGGAAACGCACAGCGCGCTTTGCTAAGCCAAGACCGTGGTTGATATGAGGGTAATTTATCCGGCAAATGGCGCATGAGTAGCTGAGGATATTGCGATAGTGTTGGTAGGGGGAAAGACGTTCAGGATATGGTAGACCATTTGAGCTATTGGTGGTGGCGGTGGTCAGAGGAGCAACGAACGCGTAGTGTCCGAGGACATCAACCGGATCGAGGACGCTGACAGCATGATGCCAAAACAGATGTGTTTCCACTAGAAAAGATGCATATCAGACGCCACGAAATATTTCACATAAAGAATACGAAGAAACGAAAGAACGAAGGAGAAAAAAAGGATCACGACGGCTGTGATACAACAAGGGAGGTGACACAAGTAATGATACAGACGGCAACCGAGGGTCCGTCGGGGATATGCAAGGTGTTGGTCGCACAGGATCACGGCTACCGTCAACAGCATCTTGGCAAAGGCTAAGTCGCGCCCCGCAGCGTAGCAAATATGAACCATTTCCGACAACAGCCACGTTTGTCAACTCGCGCCAATCAGAATGCACGAAGAAATAAAAGTCCTCCCAAGGATCCCGATAATAGTATCGGTAAGATTGAAAGTCGCCTCGCCACAAGGATCGACACTGGTGGTGGCGTCCCAAAAGTCCCAGATACGGAGCGGGGAGGGAAGACAAGAACGTATCCAAAGTTGGTAAGAACTCGCACTCACGAGATTTGAGCCACTGTGGGCATACGGCCATGATTCTCTCCAGTTCCATCCCGTCGCGTATTGCTGTATAGGCCATCCTGGCATGCCAGAGCTCCCGAAAGTCCCACATCGTAGGGTAAGTACGACTTGACGACATATCCAGTATATAAAAAGTAGCGATTTGCCTGCGAGGAATTCGAATTTGAATACGCGACGACGAACAGAACAATGGCGTTACTCTCACCTGACGAGCTCTTCAGGGAGCTGGGCCCAGGATCTGTGGGTTATCTTGCCCTTGTATGGCCCGACGTTGGGGCTGACGGTGGTCGACGACGAGGACATGGTTCCCAATGACGCCAAGCACGGTGGTCAATGCGCAGATTTCGGCAAACAACGATGACGGGAGCAAGAAGATACAACGCCCAATCAATTCCCACGCACAGGCCATTGTCACCTGTCACGTGTGCACAGCATTCTCGTTCTAATTTGGGAACATAGGGGGATCAAGTAACCTTGGGTAAATGCTCGGGTGCAACGGAGCGCAAGAGACTGAAGAGATCAGTGCTTTCGTCAGCTCTCAGTCCATCCAATAGACAAATCAAACTTCTGGCATTCATTATGACTCAACATCATTTTGGATTGGTGTGAAATCATTCGTCATGCACTATAGTTATCACCTCCAGGGCGAGAGCCGAATCATCGCAAGAACCTCCATAATCGAACCTGACATGGACCTTGTGATTATTCGCCGCGTTACGGTCAGATGTTCCCGACCACGGAGACAATGAAAAATACAAACGCCGGGGCGGAAGAAAAGAGGATCATAAGTCGTCAGGTTCCTGGTGGAAAATTAAATCAGAATTCCCTCCATTCCGAAAGAGGTCTTAAGCGTTGGAGAAGCAAAGACAAGGAGTAAGTTAGAGTGCACGGAGACAGTGCAGGACACAGATAACGCAGGCGAATGAAAATTAACAACGGAATCAAGTGTGGATGACAGGGCATAGGTGTCATGTAGGCCTCGCATACACAGTGCGTGGAATTTCAGCGGACACAGACAACGTTATAGTACTAGTATGGGCTATCGAATTTGCTGAACGTTCCGACGTTCCTTACAGACGACGTTGAACGACTCGCAAGTTTTGGAAAGGGCAAAGTCCGATCATTGAAATAGGAGTAGCGATGACATCCACCATTTGTCATATGTATGTCATCCGCGAGAAAGGATCCGCCGAGAGATATGTTTAAGTCGCCGGGAAAAACGTAGAAGAGGGGTGCGCCTCCTGCCCCTGCAAGTCTGTGAACAGACGATTTTCATTGGGGCATTGATTCCGTACGAGCACGCGCCTTCGCTTCTTCGGGAAAACCGTGAGACATTCTTCCGATTCACGTTCAGTCGTCGAGCAGAAAGGCAATCAAGCAATGACGAGACGGTTTCAGAAGGTGACCGTGGCTGCGCCGAGTAGATAGTAGCCATATATTAACGAACTACACGGTTGCCCGCTAGTAAGGCAACGCATTGTCATCGTTAGTGGAGAATCAAGCCACAGGAATTTGCGGAACTCGACATTGTATCGGCAACGCACTTTTTTGATATGCGACGTTGATGTAGCCAGTAACCGTACCCCTCATAAGTGCGACAACACCAGAAAAGCCCACGTTGAGGATTGGAAATGGTTCATACACGCGCAGATCAGAGCATCGCTTTTGCTGGAACACGCATAAGAGAAGGGATGATACATAGATAGGGCACTCACCATGAATGATCAAAATCTATAGTCCGACAGACGAGCATAGATCCCAGATAAATCAGTCAGTAAACCAGTCAACAAGAGCTGCAGAATAATTGTGCGCCTGAACGTAGTTCGGACTACGATACATCCAATAGACGAAGACAAAGGGGGATATATGCAAACGCAATTGTGGTCCTCGATTTTACTGGCGACAGCTACCAGCGCAGTCTAGATTAAAGCCCGCGACCAAAAAGACGGCAAGGTATTTTGCTGTTAGACACTGCGAAGGAGGGTACCATGAACTAGAAGGCACACAATTTACAAATCGGCAGATTGATAGGATCAGATCCAGGCTCCGCCGTGGCCTGAATGTTGAATACCTGGTATGAAAAGCATCCATCGAGTTCAATGAAACGGGATACACAAGTCCCGTGTTGTATGTTCATTATGCGACATCCTCCTCTCCCCACTCCCTTACGGCGATTGCAGTCCCTCTATCACGGTAAATCGAAGTCAATCGAAGTATTACGCATGAACAGACTCACAATTACGCCTCAGCAAGAATACCCTGTTCCGATGCTCGCCGTATACGAGGGATGTGCCAAGCGACGAAGAAGGATGATGGAAGTAAGAGGAAAAGCCCGGTCCCGATTCCCGATGCCGGTGTTTTGGAGGCGCGCCCTTAAGCCGAGTCTGCCGATGAGTCGATCGTTGTCGGCAATGACCAAAACCGAAAAGCACTTTGTAAGCCTTCCCAAAACTTTCCCACGACCAGCTTCCGATGGCCGTCCATGTCAAATTACCATTTTTGTGGGTGATTCAATCAGAGCGCAGCTGCCTACTCGCTGGATCCACCGTCAAAGTCAACTGCCGCATTCGGAGATCGTTGTTTCTTTGGTACACAGCCGTTCCTTCACGCAAAAACCAAGAATGGCCACCGGCAATGCCTTGTTATCTAAAACAGGTTCTTGGTTTATCGGTAACGTAGATGCGATCGGTGCGATATTTCTTCATTCTAACTTCTTCGAGCTTCCATCCCCTCCTCTATGAAGGTCGCAGCGTCTGGAAAGACGACAGGAAAGACGAAAATTGGGTCAGCCACCAGCGTCTTCAAGTTGGTTTTAAGAATTATACCCCTAAGAAATGTGACGGGTCTCACAGATGGTGTTCGAGCATCGATCGTCGCATACGCAACGTAACCGTCCGCATGCCGATGTACGAAGACCTTGCTTTAGTGGCCAATTCCGCACAGCTTTTTGTATTAGGCGAACAACGTGGCATCCTTGCCTTCACATTTAAAGGCCATCCACATCATCATCGAATCCCCAATTAATCCCTCCCCCTCCCCCCATGTCTGCAACTAATTCTGCTTCTGAGACCGTTATCCTCGGGTGGAACTTCCCAACCGACTCCATATACCTTCCCTATTTACAGAACCTCTCGGCTCACGAACACATGCTGAAGCGACTCGATGCCAAGGAATCCATCGATGTCGTGCTCCAGTTCCCGTTCCACGAATGCGCCGATATAGGTATTATCCTCGCTTGCATATCCAAGTACCACAAAGCACGCTCGGTCTCCATCTCTACCTATCGTTGGAGAAGCCTGATGGATGACACCGTTGCTCTTATAACAGATTCTCCTGCGCGCATTACAGCCATCAGACTCAAGGAAGGCACCAACTGCGACTCTTTCCCACCCGCGATGCTTGAGTCTCTCCTCGCGTATTCCCCGTCGACCTTACAAGAGCTCACTATTAGCTGGGTTAACTTCCACCGCACCTTCCGGACTATCCATCAGAAATCTTCCTTTCGCGGATCTCTGCACCCACGGATCCTCAATATAGATATGAGCAGCGTGTCACTCATCTACGTTCTCGAGTATTTTGGTATCTTGATAGACGAGGGTATCCTCAAGGTTGACCAGCTGAAGATTGTAACGTTGACTCTAGGAAATTACGAGTTTTTCCTGGACAAGCAGGCAGACCCTGATGTCTTAGCCGATTGTGTCCTCCAGGCATTGGAGCGATTGTATGAGCACGGAGTGGCACTTGAGGTGTTGAAGATTACAGATGCGCTGAAACAGAATGGTATGTCCTTTCATCCTCAACATTATCGCCGTGCGCTCACTTGTCTACAGCGATGGTACAACACCTGGCAAATAACATTTGCCCAACTGTCTCCTTCGCTTGAGGGTTCGAGGCCACAAGACGCGAGTAGACTCCCACTGCAAGCCTATTGTTTCGGGGATTAAAGGTCTCTCTCGTCGTTTAGCACTCAATATTCAAGATGAAATCTTATACATTCACGGCACGACCTGAAGTCAGGGGCAATCATATTTACTGATTGTATCGTGGAATAGTCAATGATAGATACTATCGAGTCGTGCTGATATACCTGCAGTGGACAGACCCGAGAATGACGGTCAGGCCCCAGGCACCTAAACTATAAAAACAAAGATTCGTGGAAACGCCAATGAATGTCTGTGACCAGTGGATTAATACTATGTAGCCACTTCAGTGGAATTACACGAGCTTTGCATTCTACAGATATTAAATAAGTGAACGAGATGGTAAATTTTCATACAGATTAATTGAAGTCAAGAATTGCCGTATCGCTGTCTATAAATGTGCTTACTTGAATGTTGTAGAGTTTCGCATATTCTCCTTTCTTTTCCATAAGCTCCTCATGAGTACCAACTTCGGGTATTGTTCCATTTTTCATACAGCTTCGTGCAGCAGAAGCAGTGACCCTACGATACATGGAACGGAGAGGAGAACCTACACAACGAGGCCAGCACCCTTTGTCAAATGACCAAATCGATGTGTAACAAATATCATCGTCTTCCCTTCTCGTGCACGTATAAGATTGTCAAACAGAGTAAATTATCCCTCGGAGTTATGAAGCCGCGGTTCGCCTACCGTGTGTACCAGGGTAACGGTCTAGCTCGCGAGTCGCGGCCGCTGCCTAACAATGTGTGATCCTTCACATGCTTCACTGGCTGGTACTGAGCTTTGTCGATAACGGTCATCTCCTTGACAGAATGCACCTCCCACCAGAATTAACGGATAGTGTCGTTGATGAGCTCCGTTATGAACGCCAGACACTCAAGTCGTGTACCCTCGTCTCCAAAAACTTTCTCCTTCGTTCTCGGCTCCATTTCTTCGGACATATCATCCTCTCTACTCCGACATTATGCAAGCGATTCCGCCAGCTCATCTTGGGCAACCCGAATATCGCGTTTCTGGTAAAGTCACTAGAGATCGACGCCGATCCTAGGTACAAACGCCAGGCTGCTGTACATCTGCACGCAATGATAGACAGCGTGCTTTGGCAAAACACATCCGACCGCCAATGGGTATGTCGGGACCCATCCCTACAAGAAATTCTTCGTCTGCTGCCGAACCTCATCTCTTTTACCGCTGGGGCACTGCGGTGGAGAAGTTTCTCCCGCATACCTACTACTCTTTCCTTCGAGCGCGCCTTATCCTCTATCGCCGATGGCATAACCACCCTCAGGCTTGATTATGCGCACTTCGATTGTCAAACCGATCTCCTTGACATGCTCAGTGCGTTCCCACATCTCAAGTCGTTGTCCCTAGGCACAGTAGTCGCAGCACCATTCTCCGCAACTGACGCCGCGCCAGTGTATTTGGGAATTGAAGAGCTTGAGATAGACATGGAAGGAAGCTCGCGCACAGTAGAGATGTTCTTGCTGCGGGTCAAGCTGGATAAGCTTCGCAGGCTCAAGGTTACGATGTGCATTAGTGTGCAGATGGAGCTTGTTCGGGGACTGATGGACCTGGCAAGGATGTCATTAGAGAACCTGGAAATGGGAACATGTACCTTACCGGTTAACTGGGGTGTGTTGTGATTTCCTGGCTTCCGCGAGACTGATATACTCATCAATCTGTGAAGAAAATATGTGCCGTCCACTTGATGTGAGCTGCCTTAAATCTGTTTCAATCGAGCCGCCGTCGTATTCTCTGGCACGATGGTGGGCGATGTCATTGGAAAAGGCCGAAGGAGCAGACATTGACTTCGCCATTAAATACTTCGACGGGTCTGAGAACATCGGCAGCTCGATGTGATCAGCGAACTCGACTCGTTTGTATGGGACATGTTCTGCCATGAAGAGATCTGGCTTTGATGCCTCCTGCTTCGGTAATAAGCGTCAAACATTGGCGCTGCAAAGGTATCTTCGTGATGGAGATTAGGAGAAGCTGAGACAAGGGAACTCAAAATAATAAATGTCGTCCAAAGGACCGACACTTACTGTACGATTTGGTATCATGCGTAGCGGAAGAAGAAAACGGGAGGAAAACGCGCCGAATTAATCGGAAAATAATCAGAAGGGACCGTCCACGTGATGCTCGCGTGAATTTGAAAAATTCTAGACCCTCTCCTGCAACACAACCACGACGATCGCTTTGGCTATCCCGGTTTCATATGCCCCCTTGCCGCTGTTACCTATTTGTATTCGGTGTTTTAGCTTTTTCCACAGCAGCTCCCGTCGTCAAAGTCTTCGTCCCGACCGTGCTGCGATGAGAACACCGACCTCTTTGACTTTCGAATCCTCGCACACTGCGTGGAGGAAGCTACCAGTATAGACGTACCCTTGGGACGTATACGCGGACACAATGGTATCGGGGGAAACGGTTGAAGATGATACCGCCCTGGCCGACATCACGCGATTGGGGAAGGGGAAGATGAAGGTCAAGACGCGTCTCGTCGTAT
The DNA here is from genome assembly GCA_030407055.1 of Armillaria mellea. Classification (NCBI taxonomy): domain Eukaryota; kingdom Fungi; phylum Basidiomycota; class Agaricomycetes; order Agaricales; family Physalacriaceae; genus Armillaria; species Armillaria mellea. The sequence goes on along the minus strand of JAUDZF010000333.1, from coordinate 13,275 downwards.
GTTCAGAAGTCTCTTGTGTGCTGGTAAGTGTACTAGGCTCGATTGTTGCGCTATGGTCTCAGCTAACTCGGGGTTTCCCAGCGCCAGCGAAAATGATGCGCCCTTGAATAGATCAAGGACCCGAGCAACGACGTACTCCAGTTCCATTATATAGGCCCAGTCATATCCGTGCGCTGATACACATGACCCATATACGTCGGGACAGGCATAGCCCGCTGCGCGTCATCGGCATTATTACCTGAGAAAGGTGGCTCGTGGGTTCAGGGCACCCCTTTCTACATCTCTCCCACGAACCACCATGTCTGCAGCCGGGATATCCTCCAGCAAATCCGTTCTCATTACTGGCGCGACGTCTGGCATTGGCCGTGGGCTCGCCTTGGCTATCGTTGAGCTCCCTTCGAAGCCTCAGGTCATCGCAGCGGGCCGGCGTGAAAGTCGACTACAGGAACTCGCGAACCGCGGACTGGAAACCGTGAGCTTGGACCTCCGGAACGAGAGAGACGCGTTGAAGAAGGATTTGAACAATGTAGTTGGGAAATATCCTGAGGTGAGCGTTCTACGTCTCTTTCGAGGTCGCAACGACTGATACGTGACCACAGCTGGACACCATTATTCTGTGTGCTGGAGTACAACACGAGTTTGATTTCACCAACTCCGAGGCGCTCAATATCGATAGTATGTGTTGCAGTTTATTTTTGACCCCATTTTGCTCACGCATATATACAGACTTGTACGAGGAAATCCATGTCAACTACACTTCTGTCGTCCTTTCGGTCATTTATCTTCTTCCCCATCTCCAAAAACTTGCCGTAAGTTCGAAATTCTCTTGGCATTTGCATATAGACGCGTCTCTGACGTCTATCCAGGCACAAGGACGAAACTGTTCCGTCATAATAGTTACCTCGGGCCTCAGCATGGTACCTGCAGCATGGGTGCCCAACTATTCCGCGACGAAAGCCGCCCTCCACAGTTTCTCGATGTCTCTTCGCGCGCAAATGAGCGGGACGAACATCAACGTTGTCGAGGTCATTCCTCCGTGAGTAGTAGTTCTGAATCCCGTACCTTCGTTGCTGACGTCAAAACTCGCAGCCTGGTCGAATCAGAGCTGCATGATGGTACGCGCTTACGTTGCCATTCCATTTTCATTCTGATTGTGGGTCTTAGCATACGGAATGACGGAGAAGCTTTCCAAATATTGGATGTCTCTTGATGACTTTATCGGAGAGCTGATGCCCCAGTTGATTAACGGTATCCCCGAGGTCCCCATTGGCATGGCTGAGACCATTTTTAAGAAATTCGAGGCTGGGAAGATGGATATAGCGTCGAACATTGCGACAAATCGCAAGGAAGGAAAGTAGCTTTAATAGATAGGAGTGATCTATCGTACTGGTATTTCTCTGACTTTCTTATTTAGTTTAAATTTACTCGAATCGTGGACCACCGTTGTGTTTTTGTCAGAGAGATACGAAAAACAAGGTCTTTTTCCAGAAAGGTTTGGCCGTCGCATCTTTTGGTTGTTCAGCAATCATAACGTTAAGGATGAACTTCACGACTGGACGTTGTCGCCGCCTTGCAGTCATATTGACACATTATCCGTTGTTGAGTCGAATTTCCGTTTGAGGCGATGACTCTAGGCATAATGCCGGGATGTCTCTATTCGACGAATGCGTAGTCTTCGTCAATGCGCTGCCAAAGGATCCCGCATGTCGACAAGTTTTGTAGTCTGGAGTTCTGACAATACGGACGAGACTGGTAAGATGATGCCACTTCACCCTTCTCGTCTTACCAAGTCATGACGCTAATCGAACCTCTTTAATTTAGCTTCTTGCACCATAGCTCCGTACCAAAGCGACCGGTTTCTGAAGATACCTCTTCATCGTGTCACCAGAAACAAGCACGCTATATCAAAAGCTCGGGGAGTTAACCTTCGTCCACGATTTCTGGTTCACATCTTCGTTGTGAACAGCTCGCTTGTCCATGTTCGAACTTGTTCGTTGGTCACGTCGTGGCATTCTTGAACTCGGCAATGATATGTTTACAGTTCTAGTCAGGAGGCGTGCACCTTCATTAAGGCAGCAGCGTACATAAAATGAATCGTGGTCAGTGTTTCGATTTTTCAGCTGGGGAGAATTCGTCTTAACGCACTCTGGCTCAGGTAAGTTGTACATTCTTGCGCATAGCGACTGGAGCAGCTGTGCTTTGAGCCTCATCTCTACGACTTCAAGGTACCCCAAGATAATGCCACCCCATCTCGCTGCAACTGCCAGTTTCTGAAGGCGTGGAATGAAACCACCCGCGCAGAACTTTGCCAGAGAAGTTGGGCGTCAAAGGTGCCACGATTCCGGAATTCCTATCTGTAGACTCACGATGTCCATTTTAATAGGATCAACAGCCGTAAGTCATAAGCTCTTATTGTCAATACTTTTCCTCTTACAGAGGATCTTCACAGCAAGGTTAAATCGTGGCGAATAGGACCCAAATTGATACGTAACTGAATAAGTGCGCTGGGCTTTGGGTTATATTTTCTACCTCCTGGTCCTCTGGGCGCGATCTCGAAACATCAAGCTACCCCGAATGATGTTCCGTAGTCCAAATAGCGTAACGGCGCTGTTAAACAATAAAAGGTGCCAGAAAGCAACAAAAGGCAATTTCTACATGGTAACTGGTCCTGTCCTTTTATCATTGTCTTTGGAACAACAATCACGATACTTCGTTGGCCCTATCGCGGTCTTTCAATAAAATATTCTATATAAGCTACCCACCCGTACCCCCCTCCTTCCTTAATCCTATCTCAGTCTACAATGGCGAACTCCGGCCTCTCAGTGCTCTCACAAGGCACCCATTCCCCCATCCAAAGACTCCCTCCAGAGCTCCTCGCAGAAATCCTCTAAATCCTCTCATACCTCACCATCGCTGAAATAAAACCATTGTCTTTAACGTGCACCATTCTCAACAACGACTGTTTTCCTTTTGTTTTCCGCAACTTCTTGATACATGGCGACCACCGCCCCGCTCCCAAATTCCTCCTCGACTTCAAGGACCGAACACCGGCTGTTCCATGTCTACGAAGGATCACTCTCGACGGCCTGAGCGAGGACATTTCTACAGAATTACTACCTTGGACTACTCTTGTTCGTGACGTGAAGTTTAACGGCGGGCCCTCGGAAACTTGACAATCCTCCGACCGTCACTAAAACTCCTGCAGGTCTTAGAGATCGCGAACATAGTGTTCCAATCACGGAGCGACTATTTTGGAGTCCTTTTTACCATCTCACCATCAGTAACGGATCTCAGTCTTCGAAATAACGCTTTCCTTCATAATTCACGGTTTCCTCGCCCTGTGACACGTGAGATTGAAGTCGAGCGGCTCAAAATCGAAACAGCAACCGATCTCTCCTCGCTCCTTGAAGATGACTGCCCCATATCCTTTCGTTCGTTATGTGTGGCATCCGTCAGAGATCCCGAACCCCACGATCTCAGCGATCTCATACAGAGGAGCCCCCGGCTAGTTAATGTAACCATCTACTTAGGAGATTCGGGGCAAGGACATGGTATGTAGTTCTTTGTAAAACCATCCTACACTTGAATACTCACTCTCTAGTCCAGGAACACCCTTCCAGTTCCCGATCAGACGACTGAAACACTTACAGATTTTTGCTTGGAGTGGTGAACATAGCACGCTCAGTGAAATCCTCCTTGAGGAAGCTTCTGGCAACTCACGTGAATTGGAAACCCTGTCACTGACTGTCCCACTCTCCTGGGTCGCGCCAATAGGGCTAGGCTGGAACAACATTGCTTCGGCACTTGTCCAACATCCCTTCCCTAGATTGCGTGCTGTGAACATCGAAGTAGTGAAGGGGTCTTGGGTCAATCCACCTCTTCGACTTTCCTCCTTTCAGAGATGGGTACGTCACTTCAGGGGCAGGAATGTGGGAAGATTTCATGTGAATTTCACGCGTCCGAGTCTTGATCGGAGAGGGTATCTATGCGAGGAACAAAGGTCATAGTATTCTGCAAATTTCAAGACTTAATTCCGTATATATGCCAATATGAAATGGCCTGTTTAACTTGCATAGTGCTTTAAGGCAAGGTTCAATAATAGATTCGTAAAATTGTAGCGAATAGGACCCTGATTGACACTAGTGAAGAAGACGCGACCCTACACTTTCAGTTACGTCTGTATGGTGCGTGATAATGCAGACGAGGCAGAATGTTTACAGGTGCATATGCAGCGTTCACAGATGCACAGGTAAGCGTAAAGAAGTCTGCCTATCTATCTTCATCTCTTCCAACACATTCAAATCAAATGGAGCCATACGACCGACTGTAGCCCGTAATCCTTGCTTCTACCTGTTCAATATCTGCACAAAAACATCTTACCTACCTGCATCCTGAAACGAATGCTTGAACAGACATACCGATTTTGTAAGCCTTTCCGGCAGGAGAATGGGTCATGAAATACGCGATAGCTGGAAACTGAGTCTTGGGCGGTACCGCTCTAGAAAGCCAATATCCCCAAAGAATGCCGTCTCGAGGGGATTTCCGGTATCATCTTCACGGTCCACGAATCATGGGGTCAGATCGGGGATACCCAAGTGATATGTGTGACTTGCAGCATGGGCGAGCCCATAAACGAGCACCACCATGGCGAAAAATTCCAAGCCCAGTACCGAGCTCTGTAGGATAGGCTTCGACGAAATACAGTTGTGCACATGAATGTTGATAACCGGAGTGCAGAAAAGGTACTTGTCATTGAGATGCACGGAAACGATGGTGGGGAAGTTGTTCGCTGGGAAGTTTGCCACACGGGAGAGGCTCCTTCCTATCTGCTCAGGTCGGCACGTAGGAGTAGCACAAGGAAGTTGGCACCTTTTGAGGCTGTAAACTGGTCGCGGAACCGAACGGCTCTATGCTCAAACTCCAACATAATATTCAGCAAATTTCAGGGATATATTCGGTATATATGCTAATATGGACAGGAGCAGTGGCGACGTGGGGGAAGTACCAACTGCCCGTTCACCCAGCGTGGTCCGTCAATGCGTCGACGAGGCTGAATATTAATCGGTGCATATGCAGCGTTCACGACCGCACAAGTCTTCGTAAGGAAATCTTCCCCATCTATCTCCATCCCTTCCAACGGATCATAAATTGCGCGATAGGTGGCAGCTGAGGATCTTGGAAAGTGCCGCTCTGGAAGACGATGCCCATGATGCCGTCTCACGGGACCGCTTTGAATATAAAAATCTGGATTGAGGGTGTTGGCACTGCGGAAAACGCCTACAACTTTTAGCACGAGTAAGCTCTCCGAAATGTTCTCATGGCTCGCATGCTGGTATACCTGGCTAAGAACCTCCGTCAGGTGTTCGTCTCATTCGATAGCGAAAAATTGGCGAAAGGCAAAATTGGTGAGCTAAGAGCATTGGTGTCAAGCCAACGAAATTGGACAAATAGACATGTAGTGTGAATGGAACTCGCGAAGATATATTGACAGCAGTTTATGCATATGAATTGTCGTTTACGGGTACAATATATTTCGGCATAGCCTTTTGACAGCCTCATTGATTGGTATCACGTGGTAAAGGCCCTAACACTGTTCGCCTCTTGTACAGCACGACTAAGCTCTCTTCAGGTGATGTGTCTCTGAGAACTTACATGATTCGACGACACCCCTTCAGACTCAGCTTTTCGTGTCGGCTCTCACTTGCTCATTTGTCTTCACTCTATTTTCTCTACACTCTACACTTGACGCTCTACAACAATGGCCATTACTGCCGACGAAGTGATTCTATCTGCGGCTCTATTACCTGTGGACTCTACTGCCACAATGAAGAGGAAGAGGAAGAGGAAGAAGTCTGTCGCCACGACGACAGCTGCTGGCTTTACTCCACAGCAACAGCTTGATGCGACAGCAAAACTCAGCTCTGAAACGGCGCCGACACCGCTTTTTAAAATTTCGCAGGCTGTGAAGGAGTTCCATGATGCACAGGAGGCTGGAGAGGATTCAAGGCAGGCTTTGATGCGATTTCTGAGGCATGCATACTGTTTGGGTGAGGAGAATGGTCGTCTCGAAGCATCTAGGGAGATGGAGCAGGCTCACTATCAGCAGAGCTGCGATGCCGCTATTGCAAAGCTTACTGCTAGTGGGCGTCGACTTGATAGGGATGGCACTGTGGGACGACAAGATCAGGTGGATGTAGGAATCTCAGCAAGTATGCAGGAGGATACGGAGGCCGACGACGCATTTGAACGGGGGAGGGAAACTGGATATCGTGATGGGTTCGAAGAAGGACAGCTGGAGGCAGGGAAGGGAGTGCTTGAGCTTTTTTTCAAAGGATGCTCAGCAGGGAGGAAGGATGGTGCTGCAAAGGAGAAGGATAGGTGGACTGTTGCAGGACATGTGGAGTCGGGGATTTGTCGAGCTGGTCGGAAGGATCTCGTTAATGTCGCCATCGCGGTACTAGAGGGAGAATCTGATGGTCTTTCAGGGCAAGTGTTGGGTTACGATGCGAAAGATTGTGGTAGCTCCGAATGCAACACAGACAAAGAGGTAAGCATAAAATTACAGCTTATGGAGGCAGAAAATGATGTATCACCGTACAAGAATCTCCCCAAAGTTGGTATCACATCGCTCACTGAAACCGGCCAAGACGAATCGACGATTCCAGTGTTAAAGCAAAGGTCTTACACGGGGATAGAGGCCATATCATCGGTTCTGGCGGACACTCTCTGTGCTGATCTCGGTGTTGATGGGGTCTTAAAAAAGCTTAACACTACGCTCAACACATCGTACCCTTTGGACTTAGTAATCTCGATTCTCGAATCCTATATTGCCCAAAACGTCGACTTTGGAACTGCCTATGCATATTTGCGCCCATATTGGAATGATATCCCAACCATTGAAGACCAATTACGCACTCGGGAAGAGAAGGACAGGGAGATGCGACGAAACGTGCTCGCCGATGGCAGGATCACAACGCGGACTGTGCCCCCTCGGCGGGTGTGGGATCTGCGTGCCAACCGGGTTGTGCCATATTGGGTTGTGTGCTGTCAACCATGGGCGATATCGCATGCGTGGGTGGATGAGAAGGCACGTGTGGATGTGATGACGTCTATCAATGGGTACGAGTGGCCTGTGCCGATGCCAAAGGATGCCAACCTTGATCTGGTCCGTATCGAGATGTTGAACGCACGGTCAGAGTGGATGCGGTCCCCCAACGCAGAGTATGCATGGCTGGATGTGCTTTGTTTGAGGCAGGAGGGTGGGAAGAATGAGCATCTGCGCTTGGAGGAGTGGAAGCTCGATGTGCCCACAATCGGAGGGGTGTACGAGAACGCTGCTTCGTGTTTGCTATGCTACTTCAGCGGTCTAGGTCGGCCACTGCATTTGCCACCGGGCTATTTTGAGGATGATCGTTGTTGGTTCCGACGTGCGTGGACGCTGCAGGAGATCACAACAACCCCGATCATTGGGGGGAAGACTGGCAAAGACGTCGTGGACAAGCAACTTCAAAAGAGGTTCGACGAAAAACTTGGCTCGTTGCGGCCGAACACACCATACCAGTCTATACTTGACCTTGCATACGAAATGCAGCATCGGGTCTCAACAAAACCCTTGGATAAAGTTGCCGGTTTGGCATACATTCTCGAGACGCGCTCCATCCCCATATATGATACCAAACAATCACCTGCGGATGCATGGGAAGTTCTTGTAGATGTCATGCATCCTCGGTTTCGGGCTCAGCTGTTCTTCTTCTATCCTGCGCCTGGGAATGGAAGGAAATGTTGGCACCCATCCTGGGAGCAACTGATGTTGAACAAAGTTATTGCTGCTTTTGTCTACCCATATGCTTTCATGGTTTGTCGGACGGATGACGCAGACGCTGACTTTTATCAGGGTTCCTTGATCGAGTCAGGAAATGTACGGGGTTTGAGTGAGGTACCTCAGGAACTGAAACCTCGACAAGGAGAAGTAGTCTTCAACAAAGCCAATGGAGCTCCCTATACATTAAGAATTGTCGCTGACCACATGTATCCAATACCCGACGGCTTTTATACACTCCTCGGCCGGCCTGATGGAATTTCACGTCCGGAACGCTGGGTAGTTGGACAGATAAGACAGGATGGGAGGTTTGAGAAATTGTCGGTGTTCCGTTCGGCAGATGGTGTAGCATGTCTTCATTCCCTCGGACTTGATACCTCAGTCAAAACACTTCTTTCTTGAAGTATTTGTATACAAAGCTTATTTAGAACATGTCTGATTGTGGTCGGATAAGACAGCGAATGATGGTAGTGATTACATGGAGATGTACTACATAATTTAGACTGCTCTTTCTACAGTGATGGAGAGTCCACTATTGCGAAGATACGGTCGTCGTCAAAGGATACAGAACTAATATGATAGCTTTCGACCCTTCGTCCCTGAATTGAAACTACAAAAGGTGCTTTTCATTTTGTATTGGATGGCAGATGGGCTCATCATTCGTGGGCAAAGCTGCTCAGTGGCTAGTCCATGTCTTTCACGGTTGCTTACTGAACAGTGATCTCGATATTTTCGAAGACATGTCCGATTTTAGGTTGACTTCCGTGTTCCGTTCACAAACTGCATCGGCAATGCTTTTCTCCCCGAAAACGTTATGGTGCAGAGATGTTGTCGTTATTTTTGCTTCTCATAGCTCCACTGCTATGCTAACCTGTGAGAGGGCCTCTTCGTTCAACTTCGCCGCGGTACAAGTAAGAGGTCCGGTGCGACCGTCTGTTGCATCAATGTCCCTGAACTCGTGGCTATATTTCTCTCGTGTCGTATTTTCACAAATAATTAGCACCACCGATCCAGCAATACGGAGTCATTTACGACTCGAACGCATTCCCAATCATGAGGCCAGACGTCGCCGTCCGCAATAAGCACGGTCTGCAAGAGTAAACAAATCTTTTGGTTCGACGACTCTATATCTTTTGGAAGCGGTGAGCATTACTGAATAGATTCAAGCTTAGGAATACCTAACCCATACTTCCACCAAGGCACTCGGTAACGCTGAATCCCTCATCGTTAAGTTCGCCAGTAAACTCAAGGCTAATTCCACCCAGTCAACTCCCACTCAATGTGTGGATCCTCAAGCACGACGTGATTTCTCCAATGATCGTGCTTAAATGACGAGTCTTGTAGCCTGTCGACGACATAAGAGTACTAGAGTAAAGTATGAGCAATCGTCGTCTCGTGGTGACGTTTTGGGTCACTTACTTTCCATGCATAAGATCGCAGATCCAGACGACTGGATGTCCTGAACGTTTCACGGTTTGTATATGGCCTGGTAGGTGTGCGTCGATCTGTAATGATTATAAACGGAACATACGCAGAATCAGACATGACTAACCTTCTCTGCACCATACCGCGAGATCAGTGTTATCCTTCCCGGCTCCTTCGATGTTGACAACTGTCCCATTGTTCCTTCAGTCGTGGAAAAAGTGACGGGAAATAAGATTGTCCTACCATCCAAATGTTTTACCAGTTCATCATCGGTCATTTGACCCGACGTAGATTCCAATCGGAATACGAATTCTGCAAAAATACTCGACGTGGGCGCCATCCAGCCGTCTGGTACGATCGCCAATCCAAAGAAAGTGGACGAAGGTGTTGTAGTGACAGGATCCTGAAGGTGCTGGCCGAGTCAGCGCTTCCTCATAGTCGAGCATCAAACCTTCGTGGCTGAATGTATTGCCGATTTTAGTTCCGGCAAAGAATTGTACACGGAGACAAGGATTACCTCGTGTAAAAGTCGACCTCACCCACTGTTCCTCTCCCACCTCCTTGTTCAAACGGAGCTGATCTTTCTGCGCCTATGGTTCGGCTGAAGCCGAGGGCATCGGAGAGTCCATCGACAATGAAATCTTACTCTTTTCTACACCGCATCTTAGGAATATAGCAGAATAAAATAGTAGCTGATTTACCTGAGTTTGAGGACCGGACATGGTTGAATGACCTGTCCCTCGGGTGATGAAGCGAGGCGAATCCAGAGGTGAGTAATCCCTGTACATGATTCAGCGTTGCCGTAGAATGAGAGTAGGCGCTATGACCCAAATAAGTATTTCAAGTTTAGCAGATGAGGTTGGTGCGTACCTTAGTAGGCGCTGAGGGTCCGGAGTATGATCATTTAGGTCAAGTCGGCCCGATGGTGAGGATATGATCACGTCCATTCATACGACTACTTACCCGTTGACGTTATCCCCTTTGGAGAAGAAAAAAAGAAGTCAGAGAACGAATGTGTATACAATGCTGATCTCACCTGAAGCTCGTGACCACTTTCCCGTCAATAGTCTCAGTCGGACTACTCTTGGGTTTGGCATACTGCCCAGCGGTGAGTCTAATTTGTACCTGTAACAAGGTGAGTAAAAGCGGTACCCGAAATACAGCACGTACGACTGCAAGACGCGCTCCGCAAATTAGTATCAATGAAAACGACAGGATCAGACCGATCTTTGCAGAGATATTTTGCCTTGAAAACCGGTATCAGAAGCGCCAAAAGAATGCACAAATAGAGCAACTAACCTGGGTGCAGGCGTCAAAGCTCTCTGCGCAATCGCCAGCATGCAGGAGGAATGCCTCGTTCCGCTGTACAAGTCTGAGTTGGTACCGAAGACGCTCGATGTACGAAAATCAGATTAGTGTTCGAGAAAGAGCTCTTAATATGTACTTCAGCGGGCATAACTGGTGCGGGTATTTTCTCTAGGTTTGAAAGCAAAGTCTTCATTCGTTATAGTGGGCATACTTCGCCAGCTGACCAGGATTCGGATACGCACATTAGTCTTGCGGCACGAAAGTTTTTGGAGAAATTGTATCCTATGTCCTGATTGGTCTGGGACTTAGAGACAAAGTATATACTTGGAGATACCTAGAGCGAGCACAGATGTACGTGAATATCTGCCAAGGTAAGTTATTGTATCATGGACAAGTGAGGAAGAGAAAAATCCTGAACAGACCAGAACCCGGCCCGGTCTAATCACGCGATCGACGCATTCGTGACGTCTCGTGACAGTGACGCTCCTTCGACCCACCAACGCCAATAGCTGAAGAGCTCGCTCCGGAAAACGAATGGCTACCTTCTTTCTAATACCGAAAGTGATATTATCATTCTGTCCGAGGACTCCACGTTTTCTTGCGGCTATTTGATCAGTGGACTGCACTGCGAGACTTTGTTGGATAGCCCGGGATTCTAGTGGTGGGCAATAATAGTTTTTTCGCAGTTATTGCACCCCTCACTGAACTCGACAATAGATCAAGTTCAGACTGGTACTACGGCCGTCTACAGACTAGACAAGACGGCTCTTTTCATTCTTAGATAACAGTCAGTCATCGAGTGCTTCTCAGGAATGGTATATTGACTTAAGAACAATCAGGTATCATTGCCGAATACACTATCAGCAACAATAACAGCTCAGGACAGCAGAACCAAATGACTTTCTATGTTCCGTCGAGTTGGGGCATGTCACGGAGCTGGACGACATCTGTCTTTGGGCGAGGAAACTGCCCCGAGAATGAACGCTCTGTGCCATTTCGGGTTTGCGGTCCAGGCTAAGCTTTGGAGAGACGGTATGTCCTTCAATGTAATGTTGTCTAGACGCTGTTGACCTAGATGTAGTGTCGTGTTCTAAATCAAAGTGACGGATGGCAAGACTCGGTGTGGTAGGATGGTGTCTATGGCAAAAACTGACTGTGAGTTCTCTTCTATTTCACTTTGCTCTGTATCTTGACTATCATGAGTCATCATCCGGTGCTCTGGTGCTGGTTTCAGAGAGTTAGTGTATCAGGTCGTCCATGTGGCGTTCTTCCCGAGCGCATAGTAGCATTGGCCTCTACTCGGGCCGGTAGGGCAAAAAGAATTCTGCGTGGTAGCCTGCGTGGCTGCGTGGTGCGTGGCTGCGTGGTAGCTGTCATCAGCGTGGTTTGACGTGCCCTGATTGGCGTGGTTGCCGTAGTTGCCATGTCACTCACAGGGGTAGTCAACGTCGGATCAAATATCGTAGTAGAGATTATTTATATATTTTTTCGATTCACCTCAAGGCCACGCTGACTTCCAAACGTTAGCCAGGACCTAGTTATGTATATGAGGACGGGATGACTCATCAGAATCGACTGAAAGAGCCCCCCAAACAATCTGCTACAAGGGAACCCAAGGATTACTCTGAGTCGTGGCCACGGCCAATCCTTAAGAAACGTCGACATGTTTGATAACTTGGCAAGACATTTACCGATGAGCTTGATGACGATTAATCTGATTTCCTTGACAGCTGAAAGAAGCCGTCGTGCATAATAATGCTCTCTGAAGGCTGTACTGTCGCTGCAAGGAACCGACTCAAGAAACCTAGCAGAATTCTGAGTTAAAACTGCAGGGAAGTAGCACATGACTAGAATACATCATACGAATACAATCAATACCTATAGTGCGGACCCGAAACAAAATTTGGTGGGGAAAACTGAACCGATCGTAAGTCGACTAGTTCCGCTTGAGTTGAACACATCAAATGCACCGGTTATATTGTTCGATTTACTGCACAGCATGAATAACATCATAAATGGGGCGAGGAGTCATACATGGTACTTGCGTGGTGCCTGCGTGGTGCCTGCGTGGTGGCATGGCCGATCAGCGTGGTCGAGCGTGGTGTGCCTGCGTGGTGTGCCTGCGTGGCGGCGTGGCAGCGTGGCGGCGTGGTACATGAGCGTGGTCAGCTGCGTGGTCGAGGGTTAAATTTCAGAGAAAAAAGTAACTTTGTTAGTGTGTTTTATGGCCAACTGGGAAAGTACTCGATGCATTGAAGCTATATTGAAGCTGTATTCATGTGAAATTCATGGGTAATTTATGTGTACAACACAAGTTTAAAAAATTTAAGCACTTAGAACGAGAGAGCACCAAAGTTTCAACGTATGACTGTCCCAGAATCATATATACATACATTATGATGTGCTGGTAGCTAGAAATCATAAATCCGAAGTTCCACACACTGTACTTTGCAAGACTTGGGCTCAAAAATTATTTTCCTACCCACTTATGCTTGCTCCAGATAATTCATGTTTGAAAGAAAAACAAACATACTGATATCTAACAAAATATTTCTGAGCATTGCGGAGTAATATATATATTAAATTTATTGTGTTCAACCGGAGTTGAACGAGTGACGTGCGTGGCTGCGTTGGCCACGCACCACGCCAGCGTGGTACCACGCAGGTGACCACGCAGAATTTCTAGTGCCCGGGCCGGTAGTATCATCAGCACTTTCGACTGC